>AYQD01000061.1:0-22033 GCA_000504465.1 Cryomyces antarcticus CCFEE 534 | reverse complement strand
ACAGCTTAGAATACTGGAAGAGGAGGTAGAAACCGCGGCGGTGGCAATAGCATTGTAAAATACTATAATATGTGGGGGCACTTCATGAAGGTATTCATGAAGTGACAGATAACCTCGCCATCACTTCATGACTGTGAATGGAACAATATCCAGTCAGTATTTCCAGTTTTGACTGCTCTGCGTAGGATATCCCAATCTTCGAAAGATAAGGCGTCCGCTCTGCAGTCTGCAAACTCCGCTTGGAACTGTGTCAGCTCTAGGCGTAGCTTAAAGGCGTCTTCAAGCTCAGTGAACTATGAGTTCCACCTTGTCTCGTTATCTGAGTGAATTACTGCGCCGCTAGTAAGAGCCTTGAAGCGGTTGAAGCGTTGCTCAGAGCCACGGATGAAGATCACTAGGTTGTGTAGCTTGCCCATAACTCCTATCTTACGCCAACCAGCGCTCTCTGCTGCCTTATATTGCTCATAGAGCGTGCCTTCAATGACCCTTAATGGTTCAGCTGCAGCAAGCTGTTGCGAGTATTCAATAGCCTCCTTATCCTTCGCGAATAGAAAGGCCTGGACTGGTAGGTTGATGACGTGGCCAAGGCAACGCATGCGATGATGGATTGGATTCCACTTGAGGTCCTTAGAAGCAAGCTTTACTGCAATCAAACCGCATAGTGAGTCGTTGACAGGGTGGTTATCAGCAGTAATGCAGCCAACCTTATGCGTGATGTTGTAGAGCTCAAGACTAGCCATGAAAGCGTCACATTGGACCTCTGCAGTGTGACGGCCAAGATGCTCTGGTAGAGCAAGAAGCGCCTTTCTAAGCTGGCCGGATTCGCTTACAAACTGAGCTGTGATGGCTTGAAAGGCCTTGTGATTCGGTGACGTCCACATGTCGACAGTGAAGTGAATCCGTGACTGCGCCGCTTGTAGCTGACCCTTCACAATGAGGCGGTGGTTCTCGAAGGAGCGGAAGACTGTTGACTGGACCGTTGAATGTGACTTCGATAGGACGCCGCCGGCCATTGGATTTAGCGTAAAGCAGAAGATTCTGAACTCAGGCCACTCAACAACAGAATGCGGTAGGTTATGTGCGCATACTAGTCGAATCAGACTCTCGTGAACCACGTCCTTATCTAACGCCGCCTTCAACACGGCTTGATCTTTCAGAGCTTGTTCAAGGCGAGCCTTGTCACGCTGCCTTTGAAGGAGCGATTTAAGCTCTACCGTGGTATTCTTTTTAACAACGCCACCCTCCTCTTGGACATGGATATCGTGGATTGACTTCAGATGCGCACGTGCGCTGCTTGTTGAAAGGGTCTTGTAGTCGCTGCAGAACTTGCAGCACCAAAGGAGCTGCCCTCGTGGACAGCGAGTACGCTCTCCTTCATAAGCATCACGTGCAAATGACCAGGTAGTCGTTGCTCTCTTCGAGCGCTTCCTTCTCTTCTGAAGGCGTTGAGTAGCGGTAGGTGGATAGGAGCTGGTATCGTAGGTGGCAGAAGGGGTGACTGTGACGCCATCTTCAGGCTCAGACGCGTCGCTTAGGTCATTGAATCGCGCGCTACTAAGCTCAGAGATGTCACTAATTCCTTCAGTAACGTTGTCGTATAGGAGTACGTCCATAGTAGTGGTATAACAGACGCGTTAAGGTAGGTAAACAGTAGCATCAACACAACAGAGAGGTGAGAGCGTACGGCGACGCGTTGACCGCCTACTTATTCAGGCAGTGGTTGCGATGATTTAGAGCCTCTAATTGGGCTTTCGTGATTGCGGGGTGTTACGTTACTGGCAACTGGCAGAGAAAGACCAGACGACTCTGAACATCCACGTACATTCACTCCACCTTCGAATTCAGCCACTACCTAGATCTATCGCGACACATGTGGTTTACCGTATAAGAAAAGTGCTGTGGTTATCGCTATGGCTGTGGTATATCGCGTAATGTCGCCTTGTGGCGTACGGTTCTGTGTGGTTGGCAGCTCTGGCTATAAGAATTGCTGTCGAAGCCGTTGCAACACTTTCTCGTGTTGTATTTGTCAAACAATCTCCCTGACTAGATGTGACACATGATGCTAGTCCGTGACGAACCAAGGGCTGACCAAGACTTTCATGTCTATAGTCCGCCATCTATATATAATCCAAGTCTTCTTGCCAACCGTCAAGTCGACAGAACAGAAAGTAGCAGTAGTTGTGCGGGCATACTTAAACCGACGCACCAGAGATGAAGAACCATTTGTCGATGCTTGGGTCGATTGGCACTGGCGCCTTGTTCTCGCCCTTGGGGATGTCTGTGAGCTTGCTTGGGTCGACGCGGTCGGGGGAATGAGGGCATGTGGTATTGGTGCTGTACGTCCAGTGTCAGCTTGCATGGTGTTTACGAAGAAGTACGAGAGTGTGTTATGACTTACAGAGAAATCTCCCCCTTCTGAGTCTTTCCAGTGATCAACCTCTCCCAAGCTTCGGCGCACTCACGCACGACATGCGTAACATACTTTTTGTTCTTGCACTCTCCCGAGAACGCAAATTGATTCTCTGGCTTCCCATCGGGGATCTTGTAAATGCGGAACCACTCGTTTGTCGCCCTCAACAGGCCTGGGAGGTGTCTCTCGACATCTTCAATGTCGTTAAGTTTGGGTGCTAGTGGGTCCTTGACATCGATGACCATGATCTTCCAATCGGTCTCGCCCTCGTCGAGGAGAGCCATGACCCCGAGAATTTTGACTTGTTTGACTTCGCCGGGAGTGGCAACCAGCTCGCCGATTTCGCAGACGTCGAGAGGGTCGTTGTCGCCATTGGCTTTGGTCTCTGGGTGTTGGATGTTGGGTCTTCCCATGTCTGTTGAACGGTCAGCAATGACTCTCGGGTCATTATAAAAGGCCTTTGAGGCCATTCAGGCACCCACCTGAGGAAAAGTACCGTAGTTCCAGAGATAGCCTTTGTGGGGAAAGCAGTTCCTCACGAACCGAAGCTTGCCCTTTTTCGTATCTTGCTTGATCGGGTTGAGCTTCTCCTCCTTGGAGATCTGTATAGCGGACAAGTGTCAGCCTGGATTTCAACGACAGTCGTGCTGCCGCGACGTCCAACGGCACGAAGCAGTGTGATGGTGCTTGAACGTCCAATGGCATACGAACCTCCATCTTAGCATTGGTCCATCTCGGGACCTCGACAATCATGTTCAAAATCGTCTGCTACTCATTGGCATACAGGGGAATATCGTGGAACGGCGAGACCGGCACGCCATCCTTCTCGATGAAGATGCGGTGCTCCAGGGTGTTGGAAGCGCCAATGTTCCTGGCAGTGTAGACTGCGGGAGCCTTGCCGTGGTAGCCCTTCTCTGAGATCGGTAGTGAGGCCATTTCGATGTTTGGTGAAGAATCGCTGGTGGAGAAGTGTCTTGCTATCTGAGCTGTGCGGGCTTGAATCTTGTCTGTTTCGGAGGGAGTGGCCGTCTCGGTGGAGTAGGGGCGAGAAGCCAAGTCGGCAAGCGTCACAGTAGGTCCTCTGGGTGCGACAGCCTGGGTATGCAGCTGTTTCCTCGGAGTGTTTGGGACGGTGCGAAGGCGGAGCGCAAACATGCAGCGGGCTTCCTTCGGGCCAATTGTGCTGGATGGTTGCTTGGTGGACAATTAAGGAATGACATGATGGCATGGGCTTTCACTCCCGAGGTACGAGTCATGGAGATCGCTTCTTGAAAAGGGTAAGATCAGTAACATTAGACGCGTGCCGCCCTCCCGCCAACGCCCATCTCGTCCACCGACATCCTGGGTGAGGACGAAGCCCACTTCAGCGCCCTTTGATCAGTCTTTGCCCTTCCGTCTGCCGCACTGACAGACTGTGAGCATGGCGGCAGAGGAAGCACCAGCTCTTCCAGCGCCTCAACCAAATCGTCCGATTCCTCCTACGGAACCGTGTCGCCTACACTCTGTGACCACTATGGGGGAAGGATTGCGGAAGGAATCGAGTGCAGCGATTAACAGGGAAGACTTTGCGCTTCCGTCTCCACCGACGAGGAGCAAGAAGATTATACAGAGGAAACCGAACGAGCAGCAGCAGCAGCAGCAGGAGGAAGATCAGGAGCAAGGAGTCGGAAAGGGTCAGACGGAGACTTCGACAGCAAGCAGCAAGAATGCGGTTGTAGCGACGACGACAACGGCGGACGGGAAGAAAAAAGCTGCTCCTGGCACCATAGCGGGAGGTCGCAAGATCGCGCGCAAGACAGCACACAGTCTGATCGAGCGGAGGAGGAGATCGAGGATAAACGAGGAGTTTGGCATGCTGAAAGATATGGTACCTGCTTGTGCTGGGCAGGAGATGCAGAAGCTTACGATCCTGCAGGTCAATTATACTGTTCTTCCTTGTTCAGAGCCAAAGGGCGAGTTGAGACTGACGTTGTGTTTCGGAAATACAACAGGCCAGTGTAGGATACCTTCGCTATCTCGAATGATGCGTCTCGGACCTCAAAGCCGCAAACCAAACTCCCCGCGCCTGCACATCCAGCAAACCCGCCCTCTATCTCACACAACAGCAACCCACAAACTTATGTCTCTCGCAACTCTCACGTTTCCAATACGTCGAACGCGGCGACAACGATGACGATGACGGCGCAGCAAACGGCAATGAAGACGACGAAATGTCAGACGCCGAACCGCCGCCGCCCTCATCAGCACCGCCCTCCGTCCAAACACCCCCGCCACCACCGACAATGACTCGACCCAGCGCGTCCGCTCCCACAGCCCCAACACATCGCCCATGAGCACCGCAGCAACGACCACCACCACCTCGCCTTCCCTCGGCCCGTCACCGTATGTCCACTCCATGTAGAAATCCCCCTCGTTCGGCCCGCAGCTCCAGCAGATGTACTCGTATCCCTCGCACTCCAGCTCGATCTTCAGCTTCATCTCGCCGGTACCACCGCCACGGCCAGATGCGCTGCTGCAGCGAGAGCGAAATATGGACCACGAAGTCCCAGCGGCGTTGCTGATGCTCAACACTGACCGGAGGAGCCGAGCGGGTGGCAGTAGCGGTGGTGGTTTGAACGGCGACGGGGGCAGGGGCATGAGTGTCCGCGATCTGCTAAGCTGGTAGGAGGTGGTACGGGATAGGGTAGGGGTGGTTACGCAAGCCACGGGCACGCGCACGAAGCAGTGCATAGGTAGGAGGGAAGCCTTTAGCAGTTAGAGCTCCTATCCATTGTACAACAACTTTCTCTTGGGGTATGTGTAGGGCCATCTGGGTTTCATGAGCCTGACTTCGGCTCATGAATAGATGCTTGTGACGATGGCGAAGTGTTTGGTATTGTACACCATATTGGCGGGCTGCAGCAGTGATTGTAGGGCATGTTTGAGTCTGTACGGACCTTTAAGCTTTCCTAAGCGATGATACCAATGATTCTGAGCTGAGTGATTGATGGCAATGTTGGCTTCATTCTCTGAAGTCTAGGCGGGGGGTGACATGTTCGCTTCTGGGCGATTTACACTTCTGGATGATACCCTCGTACTAAAACGAATCAATCCAGCCTGAATTTACTATTCTATTATGGATAGGCTCTCAGCTTTGCCCCCCCATTCCCGTGACTCCAGACACTTTGGCTTGCACCCGTCGGGCGCGTGTTTACTCTCGTCCATTTCGAAGCGGTAGCCTATGGGGCATGGGTTAATAATACTATGTGGTGAAGATTAGGACGACGAAGCCACTTTGCGCAAAAGAGCAGCTGTAATAGTGTGTGAGATGGCACTCTGATGATTTGCTGGTGGCAGCGGTAATGGCGGAATCGTTTGGACACTCATCGCAGCTTCACCTTCAAGATGTTGCGAGAACTTGGGCCATGTGGCCTTTTCCCCGCATCGGCGCCGAAGCACTACAGAGTGATAAAGTCCCTTCAACTTAAGCTGTTGTGGCGATCTCTTACGATCATACCCTCTCCTCCTTCACACATCTACTGTCTTCCTGTAGCTATTAGGGTGAGTTTAGTGTGCTTCGATCTCTGTTGCACTCCAACTTCTACTACTTGCAATGCATCTCACAAGACGCGCTTGCTGTTTCAACACCAGTACCCCACCAGAGATGTTACCTATCTCACAGCACTGCTCTTTTCTACTGAAGTCAGCGAACGTCCCAAACGCTGACACGAAACTGCCTCCAGTCTCTTCACACTCAAGTGAATCAAGACGTGAGTCAAACACTCCTCGGAACTTACATTGGATGGCATAAGCAAACCGCTTTCGGAAACACGTTATTTTCGCAGTACACGCATTAATCACACGACTCGAACAGATCATGACTATTACAAAGATTCACGCCCGTTCCGTCTACGACTCTCGCGGCAACCCAACTGTCGAGGTTGATATCGTCACCGAGACTGGTCTCCATCGCGCGATTGTCCCTTCCTGAGCGTCAACAGGTTCACACGAGGCTTGCGAACTTCGCGATGGTGACAAATCGAAGTGGGGTGGAAAGGGAGTTACTAAGGCTGTCGCAAACGTCAACGACGTGATTGCTCCTGCCTTATAAAGGAGAACATTGATGTCAAGGATCAGAAGGCGGTGGACGACTTCATGAACAAGCTTGATGGAACCGAGAACAAGACCAAACTCGGTGCGAATGCCATCTTGGGTGTCAGCATGGCTGTTTGCAAGGATGCCGCGGCCGAGAAGGGTATGCCGTTGTACGCCCATATCTCTGACCTTGCGGGTACCAAGAAGCCATATGTCCTCCCTATTCCTTTCATGAACGTCCTCAACGGTGGCTCGCATGCCGGTGGTCGTCTCGCTTTCCAGGAGTTCATGATCGTGCCCGAGTAAGTCTGGACCGACTGAATGATTTTGATTCTTTCTGACACTCCTTCAGTCAGGCGCCATCTTTCACAGAGGCCATGCGTTGGGGGTCTGAAACTTATCAGAAGCTTAAGAGTCTCGCCAAGAAGAAGTACGGCCAGTCTGCCGGTAACGTTGGTGACGAAGGTGGTGTTGCTCCCAATATACAGAGTGCGGAGGAGGCTCTAGACTTGATCACCGATGCGATTGAGCAGGCTGGTTACACTGGCAGGATGAATATCGCAATGGACGTTGCATCGAGCGAATTCTACAGGACGGATGAGAAGAAATACGATCTGGACTTCAAGAACCCAGACAGCGATAAGAACAAATGGATCACGTATGAGCAGCTGGCCGACATGTACAAGTCGCTGGTCAGCAAGTACCCAATCATTAGCATTGAGGATCCCTTCGCCGAGGATGACTGGGAGGCCTGGAGCTACTTCTACAAGACTTCCGACTTCCAGATAGTTGGGTATGTGAAATAACACTTCCTTACGAAGAGTTGTGAAGCTGATTGTCTGAGCAGTGACGATTTAACTGTTACTAACCCCACCTTCATCAAGAAGGCTGTCGAGGAGAAGGCCTGCAATGCGCTTCTACTAAAGGTCAACCAGATTGGTACCATCAGCGAGGCCATTCAAGCAGCCAAGGATGCGTTCGGCGCTGGCTGGGGTGTCATGGTGTCTCACAGATCCGGTGAGGCCGAGGATGTGACGATCTCCGATATCGTCGTCGGAATCCGGGCTGGCCAAATAGTAAGTTGTCCGGAAGCTTGCCTTGTTGCAATGTCGTTGCCTGATTGTTATGCACTGTGCTAACTCTTACAGAAAACCGGTGCACCATGCCGATCTGAGCGTTTGGCCAAGCTCAATCAAATTCTTCGTATCGAGGAAGAGCTGGGCAGTAATGCTGTCTACGCCGGCTCAAAGTTCAGAACCGCCGTGAACATGTAAGGCTGTACGACGAGACAGAACGCAAGGCTTGTTGCAGGCTTTACTGGTACTGGATCAGCACGTTCTCTCCAGCAAATTTTCCATCTTCAAGTGTGGAGATTTCCAACATAACCAAAGAAGATGTCACGACAGCTGACAGATGCAAAATACCAAAAATTGATTGACAAGCACGCTCTCATGACAGACGGAATGCTTGTAAGGATAATACAGAATACAGCGCGGTCGTTAAGTGACATACATTTCCAAGCCCTTAATTCCGTGTAGTGTATTGAGCCATTTGCTCGATGTCCCGGGGTGTGTTCTAGGGCTCGAGTGCAGAAGTGAATGAATAGAAGCCGGAGATGCTTAACCCTCGTTGAGGCCTTGATCATCTTAACAGGCTGGAAGTCTTTTTGAAGTCTTTTGTCACAGTTCTGGTTGCTGGCAGGGATTCTAAGCCGCCGACAACGACTTTCCTCAAGTTCGTTGCTGCTCCCGCTGAAAGCGGAAAGCGTGTCTTACTAACCAAGCTCATACTCGTGGCAAGGTAGACTCCTTCGGAACTACCCGTTCTGGTAACTCCGTACAGACCGGGCCACTCGCTTGCACCGAGTGGCTGACAGCTCAACGCAAACTTTTGCAGATTGTACGCATTTATATACACACTAGGTCCAAATAAGTTTGTGATGAGCGGGGTAAACAACGCGTCCTTGAACACGTTCTATATATCCAACATAACAACACCATCATGGCTCTATCTGAAATCAACTTGAACACGCTCCCAAATCATGAACTAACACCTGCTACACGAGGCTATATAGTTGGAAAACTCACCGAGGGCCGAAAACCATGCGAACTCGCACGTTCCTTACGCATGCCGCAATCGACCATTTCAGAGACTATCCGAAAACCTACAGTTCGTACGAAGCAAACATCGCTACGTCGTGTAAGTCGGCCGAGATCCTATACAGATCGTGAGGAACGCTGTATTGTTGTTGCTGCGCGAAAACACCCTACCATTCGATATGCAAAGATCAACGAAGAAGCGAATGTCAGATTGAGTCGCGAGACAGTTCACGGCATTTTGAAACGGCACCACTTCACTCATTGGATTTCGAAGAAGCGGCCGTTCCTTACAAAGAAAACTGCGAAGCTTCGGCTAGACTGGGCAAAAGCGCATGTCAGTTGGACCGACGAACAGTGGAAAAACATCATGTGGAGTGATGAGTGCTCAGTAGAGCGAGGGAGTGGAGAAAAACCAGTTTGGGTTTGGGGAACACCGTCGGAGAAATGGCAGAAGGACTTTATTACAGAACACCAAACTGGAAAGGAGATTTCAGTGATGGTCTGGGCTGCTTTTTGGGGTAGAGGAAGATCTGACTGTTTCGTGATGCGTCGCGATCAGAGTTCGAAGCACAAGGGCTATTCAGCTGTCTCTTATCTCGAAGCACTCGAGGATCAGCTTCCTGAATACTACGTACCGGGTATGCTGTTCATGCAGGACGATGCCCGAATCCACACAGGAAAGGAGACGAAGGAATGGCTCGAAAAGCATGGTGTAGAGACAATTGAGTGGCCACCGTACTCGCCAGATTTGAACCCTATCGAACACGCGTGGAGTCGCCTCAAACAACTCGTCTATAACATATACCCTGACATTGAAACGCTTCCAAAAAACAAAGCGGCACGGGAAGACCTCGAGTACGCCGTACAAGAGGCGTGGCTACATATATCTGATGAGTTATTCGACTCACTCAGGGGTAGTATGAGAGATCGGTGTGAGGCAGTAGTTGCCGCAAAAGGGTGGCACACAAAGTACTAGGGATAATTCTAAAGAGGCAGATTTTATCTCTACGTATATATCTATGCTATATCTAAGTCCTGAATTCATAGGTCTTATTGCTGTTGCGTAATGATTGTTTGAATGTTGGTGGTTGAATTGCTAACTACCCCGCCATCACAAACTTATTTGGATCTATTGTACATCCCTATGTGGAATGGACGCAGCTCTGGCTTCCCCGCTGGCGTATGAGGAAGTCGCTGTATCAGAGCTTCTGCGGCAGCGAGACGAGCTTGCGGTTCAGATGGGTGCCGCTGCGTGATGACCGGAGACAGAGAGCCGCTCGCAGAGAGTTGCTTTGCCAACAGATATGGGGTAAGGCTGGTCGTCAACTCCGTAGCCGTTGAGTGTCGGAAAATCGTCGCGGCGAATCTTGTGCATGTGTTAAGAGTTCTGGCGGTGTTGTGGCTCTATATGGCGTTGGAGAGGAACTGGAGGAGGTGTTCGAGGCTTTCACATTTCTTTTGCAATTGGTCTGTGTATACCATCGTGCGGAGACTGCGATCATTCCTGTGTCATAAACATACATATCGACGGCCGTTACCGTTTGCTTCTGCAGATACTCATGACACTGAAAGCATACCGGAATTCAGAAATTTCTCATGCTTTCGTGACGGCCCTTCTGCTTGCACTTGATGCTCGGATAATTGCAGTGGTCCAAAGCAGGCAGTAATGGAAGAGTTCGATTGTTGGGGGTATTGAGGAAGACGGATATTACTTTGTTTGACACAGCATTATCACGAGCCCGTCAGGAAGGAGGTGTTGTGTCTGGCAACAGGCCTTACAGTTTGGCTCTAAGGCCTGATGTATCGCTTTGAGGAACTGTCACAATTCATCGCTACATGTGCAGTGGTGAAGTGTGTGCGTCCAGAAGGCCCTCATGATAGTACACAGTAGAAGGTAATAGCTCGTGTACACCCCGTCCGCCTTCTATTCTCTATCCCTACCAGTTCATCCTGAACCTCGCCTCCATCTCCGTATGAAAGTCCGGCACCTCTCTCATCTCGTCACCTGTACAAAACGCATCGTTAGCCCACATCTGTCTCTCCGATCCCAAAAACTCCACATCGCCCACACATAAATTTGACTCACCAGTAAACACATCCTCCCAACCAATCTCATAATCGCTCCCCACCAACACATCCTCATGCATGCCCGCACTCCCGCCACAAAAGAACAGCTGCATATCCAAGACTCTTTCAAGCGTCCTCAACCATCTACAAGGAACTCCTTCACATGCACCAACAACTCCTCCGGCATCTCCTCCTCCGGAATATAATGCCCACTCTCCACCGCCTTACTCCCCTGATCTACCATCCTCTCCTCGGCGACCTCTCTCCAATCCTTCACAGCATCAAAGCACTCCTCAATAACGCCCTTCTTCCCCCACAGCACCCGCAGCGGGCACTCTATCTTCCGTCCCTCGCTGATATTCTCTCGCAAGTCCTTCAGATCCACAGTCGCAGCCGCTCTGTAGTTCTCACACATGGCATACACGCTCGCGGGGTTGAACAGACCGGCGAAATAGGCGGCGAAGGCTTCGGTGCCGAAGGGGGAGATTGAGGTCGAGGCCAGGCCGAGGAGACTCTTTTCTGCGAAGAGGCGCGGGTTGGAGAGGATCATGTTTTCGGGGAAGGGAGAGGGTTGGATGAGGAAGAAGCAATGGTAGTATGCCGTTGCCAATCGTTGATCGGTCGCCATGAACATCGATAACGTGGGACAGATGTCGAGTAATATGGCTTTGCTGACGGCGGAGGGATAGATGGTGAGGAGGGCGTGCCCAACGCGAGCGCCGCGGTCGTGACCACAAAGGAAAAACTGTTTGTGGCCGAGATGTTCCATGACTGTAAAAGCGTTCAACGCCGGTCTTCGAAGTGGAGTGGAGAGAGTGCAATGGAGGGCTGTATACCTCTCACATAGTCGCGGGCCATGATGCGTTTGCTGTAGGCTACGTGCTTGTCATCGCCATACGGTTTCGAGCTTGCTCCATAGCCTCGCAAGACAATCGCTACAACAGTATAAAGCTTTGTCAATGGCGAGGCGATCTTGTTCTATATGAGGTGCGTTTTCGGGAAGTCGTGAAGGAGGGACAGCGGTGGGCCAGAGCCGCCTCGACGCCATGAATTCTCACATCGGTGTCTGTTTCGATATCGAAATCTGCGAATTCAGGGCCCAGTCTCATGTTGATGTAAAATTGTACAAAACGCTGTTGTAAACTGATAGCCTTTGTCTGATGCCATACTGGAACCTTTGGAGACGTGTGAGCGGATGACGATGCGGGGGAGGCTGAAAGCTTCGGAGCTACGAATACAAGCTAAATTAGGAGCTACTATACAATACAGCCTCGGTAATAGAATCGCTGGTGCAGCCAGCCAAGTTTGATCAAAAGCCGAAAACATTCTTCTCTTCCTCGAATCCCCAGTTCTTCAGCGCAGGCAGCACCGCCTTCTGTATCATAGTTGGCGGACCGCACAAAAGCACGACAGTGCCGTCGCCGGGAGCAAAGAGTGCCTCCTTGAGGATGTCTGCATTGACATGCCCCTTCTTGCCCTTCCACTCCTCGCTCGGATGGCTGAGCACATGCGTCACCTGCAGTTGATCGCGGTGTTTCTTCTCGAACTCGTCCAATGCTTCGTGCAGCAGGATGTCTTCTTCACTCTTGTTAGCATCAACGACTCGAAGCTCAGTCTTGTCGCCGGCGGACAAGAGGACTCGGGCGATCAGAGCATAGCCCGGAGTGATACCTGAGCCGCCGAGGACAAGATTGACTTTCTTGAACGTCAGCTCTTTGCCCTCGATCACGAATGTGCCGTTGCCGCTATATACAATATCCCCAGTCGGGCCGCGGATCTCGATCTCCTCACCAATAGGCATGCAGTCGAGGATGTTGGACATGGCTCCGCCAGGCTGATTGTCATCAGGGAAGTAAGTCTTGACTGTAAGATCGAAAGTGCCATCACCGTCGCGTTGTGCGTCTGCAGGCGATTCACCGTTGCTGTGTTTGTCATCTTGCTTCGTTGGTCCCTTTTTGTCGTCCTTTGCAGGTGGGAGCAGGGGCCGCGTGGGTGTGTATGAGCGTATGAGCATCCGATCCATTAAGTGGAACCCAACTTGTACGTGCTGACAAGTGCCCAAGCCCAGCAAAGTCTTTCCATCCGGAACGCTGAAGGTGTAAGTGCGGGTGTCCTCTGAAATGGTCTTGCGTGCTTTCAGCTTGATCGGCACCCAGCGGTGCTTTTGGAGAGTAATCCTGTCGTCTCCTTTCGACGAGTTCGCTACCTCTTTTGCTATAGCTTCTGCATTTTGCTTGATGAAGTTTTTTGCTTTATCGGTCACGACACCAAGGATACATTCTGTGAATCATCAGTATGCATTTATCGGTATGGAAGGACGATTACTCACTGCGCAACTGCTCGTACGCATAGCCGTCGTGAATGCTTGCAAACTCGTCCGAGGTTTCCTGGTGCACTTCCCAGCATGTCCGACAATCGCAGCCTTCCCACCTGGATGCCACGAAAGCACGCTTGTAGCGTCATACACTTTCCCATCCACAACGAGCCAGCAATCATCCTCCTTATCGTGCTTCTCGATCTCTTCCCTCGTGAACTGCTTTTGAGGTGTGCCAGCTTCCTGTTTCGCGGCGGCAATTTGGTTCTCTGTGGACGGTTTCATCCAGCCACCATCTGCGGTGCCTGGCTCCGTGGGGTGTCTGAACATGGTGGATGGTATGCCGGAGTCAGGATCCGTGACGATCTCCGGTCGTACCACGTACCAGCAATTGTTCATCATGCCCATAACGTTCCAGCTAGCCCGCTCTGGTTGAGTGTTTTTGAACACGTTGAAGCATCGAACCGTAATACCCTCTGCGCGGAGTAAGTGTGCGATCTCCACATCGATATGCCAGTGCACCCATGTCCAGAACTTGTTCCCGTGGCGCATTGGGTACTCTGGGAACTTGCGAATACAATACAGCCATGTCTCTCCTCCGTCGAGGGAGATCTCGACTCGTTGTACCTCGTGTCCGCCTCCGTCGTAAGCATAGCCCTCGATCCTGTACGTCTTGCCCTTTCTCGCATCTGTCAATGCGATTTTCTCCCCATGCGCAGGCCTCACGGTGACCGAGTTGAGGTTCTGCTCGTTGCACGCAGTATCTGGATGCTTGAAAAGCGTCTCCGCGAACTCACCGTCCTTCTCGGTGACAAAGCTTGGCAGAACCCGGTTGTCCCAGATGTGATAGTAAGAGTCATTCTCTTTATCGCTGATCCAGATCTTCTTCAACCACTTCACGCAACGACCTCCGACATATCCCGGAATGATGAGACGAACCGGATAGCCGTGATCGGGAGGCAGAGGCACATTGTTCATCTCGTAGGCTAGTATGACATCGTTTGTGGGATCCATGGCGTACTGGAAGGGTATCGAGGTTGCATACTTGCCTTCGCTAGGTCCGTCTGCGCCTTCAAAGTTGACCCAGTGCCGCTGGGCTTCGTGCGCCGTGCCTTGATGCATCTGCTCCGGAACTCCGGCTGCCAGCAGAACGTCACGCAACAATGGCCCCTTCCAGAACGCGCAGCTCACAGCTCCAGAACCCCAGTTGAAGCCTTTCGAGCGCTTCATCATGTTCAGCTCCTTGCGTCGGTTTCCATCGCAGGCCAGAGCAACCTGGATGTTGATAGCGTCGAACTTGTTTTTCAGGTCGTCCATACTGAGGACCAGTCGCCCCCCCTCAATTTCGAGTTTGTGAAATTCCCACATCAAGCGAGGGACAGCGCCGTGGTTGCGCACGTAGTGGAGTTCATTCGGCGTGACAAGGCCTGCTTCGAAGAGACGCCTCAAATGGGGCTCGCCGTTCAGAGGGTGTTTGCCAGTCAGGCGAATCAGATCCGAGGAGCGAGGAATCCAGTTATCTGGCGAGAATTGATCGGCTTCGTCGATGCTGATAGTGGTCCTGTTGTGGTCTTTCATAGGAGAAATCTGCCGACCATCGTTCTGCTCGAGGCTTTTAATAACGTCTTTCTCATTCTGCAGGCTCCGCAGTAGCGCAATTTCTTGCGTGGAGTACTTCTCCCTGAGTTTCTCGTACTCTGTCTTTTCCTCTTTCGGCGCACTGCTGTCCCCGGAAGAGTCTTCGCTTGGGGCTCCGTATGCATCATGGTGTTTGTTCTCGCCTTGCTGCCTCTTCCATTCGTGCTCCTGCTGCACATCATCCTGGTCGTCTTTCTTTTGCTCTGCTTCTTTTTGCGCAGCTTCCTCTTGTTGCTTTCGCTTCTTCACGTTTGCGGGCCACTCTTCCGTGTTCTTGATCCAGTCTTCAGAGCACTGCAATACGTAACGCCAGCCCAAAGAACGATTCTCAGGATGACGCAGGTGCAAATCCTACAGTAACAGATGTCAGACACCGGCCATCCGATACTGTAGCATAGAAACGCAACAACGGAATTTAAGAAGTGGAAGCTTCATGGTCCTTCACTGAAAAACAGATACGGTGCGACCCGAACGTTTTCTCCCCTTCTCGGTGTTTCAGATAATGTTGAAGACATGGACAAGAGATGCGATCTGTACTTCGGTATATAAAGGATCCTATAGGAAGAATGAACAGAGCTCTTACCTTCTCGCCCTTTATGACGTCCCGAAAGTTGACCAGATCACCCTTTTTCGCACTGTTCTCCAGAGACCCAAAATCCCTTGTGTTTCGCTCATCCTGTTCGTCGTCATAATCACCGTCATGTGTGAATCCTGGCTTCCTGTCTTGCCCATTGAGAAAGCCAACGCGATGCTGATGACCAAAGCCCCAGTCCGGCTCCCTCTCGATATCTTGCAAGGAAGAACCCGGATGATCACGGACGCTGATGCGATGTGGTATGGGTGGCATTGTGTGACAAACGGCAGGTGCAGCAACAACGGTTCTACGAGTGCGACTCCGTCAGAGACGATGCTCTCGAATTGAAGAACCTCGTCTTCAGTGCTTCGTGCTGCATCAGGCCATCATCCGTCCCCTCTCTGTCGTCATCCGCATGTTTGCATCCATTTGCATCTCCGCGGTTGTCAATAGAAAGACTTGGAGCGGGGAGGCTCGGGAATGCGTAGTTTACGTTGACTAACTCAAAACGTTCCTGCCGTAAACTTACAAGGGGTACCACGTGACCGGGTAGGCTTTCCTCGTCCGTGTTATCCTTCCATGCTGAGCTGGACCTGGCTCAGCGAGTCGTCTGGAAACAGGTCTTACTAGACCTTTAGTTCATGATGGCCGATCTATCGATGCTGTGGAGCTGCTATCTGCCGTTCTTTGTGTACTTGCTGGCTAGGCCTTGTTATGCTTTCGCTTGAAAGCCACAGCAGCAGCCGATTAGCGAACATAGCGACAAATGGCTCACCCCAGATTTCGATCATCTTGCGGAGCGGTTGTTGGAGGCAGGCTTGCCAATAATCACTTCGGAATCACCCGAATAATCACGTTAAACTAGCTGTAGTATGATCGACGAAAGTAGCTAATGAGAAGAGGTTTCTTTAGCTCTTAAAGGTTACTCTGATTATTCGGATGATTCCAAAGTGATTATCTGGAAGCCTGAAACTTGGAGGAGTACAAAACACCTGGACTGTCTGTCGCTAAGGTGAGCTAGCTGGGCTTCTTAGTAGCTTGGCGTGGAAAGCTTGGGCACAACGTCCTTCGAAGATGTCTTGCATAGATGGTGCACGATGCTTTCTCGACTTGAGGAATCAAACGATTTTCGTCCCATCACAATCCTCCAGAATTGGCATATACGTGATTCAATGCACTGTCTTATCCAGCTTTTCGGTGTTTCCTCTCAAATGCCCGCAACGGCACCTCATCAGTGACCTGTTAGGCTCGTGCACGTACAGATCAGGCAGTGATCAGAGGACTGCACGGTCTCTCAGGTGCGTGCACAACGCTAAAAGACCAGCCTCCGGGCCGTGCCTAACGGTCAAGTAACTTGAGCTTCTTGACCACCCTGCGGCCGCCGCCCTCAGCTAAGCTTCCTATCTACCGTCTAGTTCTTAGCTGCTCATTGAGGCTTTGGGACAGCTCCAACAAATTCACCTACTTAGGTTTCAATTTATACCTTATCCATTTCAAGCACGACGGAAGTGTGACGTCATCTCTCTGCAATTATGTTTCGTATTGCTTCTGCCGTTTTCTCACTCATCGACTTCTTGTCTTCTCAACCAATTCACCGTATAGCCACATTCCCTAGCGAAGAGGTTAAACCTGGAGCTCTCTTCTACACTGGCAGTACCACAGAGGCCTTCATTGCTACAGCAGTCTCCATCTTCGTCAATGACAACAAGAACTCCTCTACCGTACAATGGACAACACCGATCAACACCCTCATCCGCGACGACTTCGTCCTCACAGACGAGTACTGGACGAACCACATCACGCTGGAAGATGTCATGTCCCATCGCACCGGCATGCCACGTCATGACTCAATGTGGATCATTGACGATGGGAGCACGGTCCGTCGCCGAACTCGAAGCCTGCGCCATCTTCCACTGACAAATGCACCGCCGACGACCTCCCAGTACTGCAACCTGATGTTCATGGTCGTCAGCCATGTCATCGAGACCGCCACAGGTCAGGGGCTCGGTGACTTCCTCCGTATCCACATCTACGAACTTCTGAATATGACCTCGACATTCTTCTCCCTGAGCGATGCACAAAACAGCAGCGACCCAGTGGCCCAAGGCTACTACAGGAGCAGTCGAGCTTACCTGGCTTCGGTGCAAAAGTGCTGATGATTCCCGAGAAGAAGCGGGCGTTTGCCATCATGGGGAACACGGCCGAGACGTCGAATCTGGTGGCTTCGGTGCTAGGGTATTACCTTGTGGACCAGCTGTTGGGCGCACCGGAGCAGGAGCGTTACGATTGGAACGCAAGGTGTCTACCTACGCTACTTCGTCCCTCCTACTCCCGCGTCGAGAAAGAGATGTTGACATGTTCGCAGCAACCAAGATGCAGTGCTCGTCTCCCAAAAGCCGTTCAACAGAACCGCAATCCCCCAGTCTTTCTACCCTCATCTACCTTCGCCCCATCTGCTGGCCTCGTTACCACTTTCCTCCTACGCCAACTCGTACCACCACCTTGCCTACGGTGCCGTCACGCTCAATTGCACCTGCGACAAATCCTCCACCGCACTCATCAGAGACTAGTCAACTCTACACAATCCCAACTGCAGGCTCACAGCGAAGCCAGCGTGAGAGGTCACTGTCGTTTTCGAGCACGTGTCAGGCGAGCATTTCGTCGCATGGGGAAAATGGTTGTATACGGACGACGCATTCAAAGCTGAGTTCGAAGTTGATGTGGAGGGTGTTGCGCGGAGGCTGGGCATGAGCCTTGAGCCGGCCATGGAAGGGGAGATGATGTGGTTTGAGAGGGTTGAGGAGGGGAAATGATCATGGTGCGTCAGGCCTCGGCAATGATGGATCCATGCTGAGGTAGACTTCGTAAGGATATTGGGCTAGAGTTCCGTACCTCGGATTGGTTTGGAAGCAGCATTTGTTCGATTGTGCACTGAAGTGATCGTAAAGCTGCGGCCCCATCTCCAAAGGTCTTTTCTGAGTGCATCGAAACGGAGTTCGAACACGCTTACTGACAGAAACATATCGCCAATCCGGATCTGCGATGGCTCAAACAACGGAAAAGGAAGGCAAAGGTAAATTGACGATTCTGAAGTGCAGCTTGTGCTGTTGGCGCTGAAGATGCTCGGATATTATTTCAATCGGACGGAGCGGGCCGCCAAAACACCGCAGCCTCGGCGCAGATACCGCAGTGCTCCAGAAGCTTTACCCGCAGCTCCAGGAACAAAGTCCTCATTCTTTCTACGTCCACTCAGCTAAGACCAGCAGAGAGGAAGCAGATACTAGGCGATAACACCGACTGGAGCGGCCTAGCCTCAATAATACAACAGCACAACGCCTCCTCTCCCACGCCCGCAAAGACCAGTCTCGTAATCGGCGTTGGAAGTGCCACGCGCGCAGTGGTATACGTCATGTACCAAAGCGGCCTGACGACCATCTACCTGTACAACCGGACCCTCTCACGAGCCTCCAAAATCGCTTCCGCTTTCTCCTCCCTCTTCACAATCACCGTTCTCGACTCCCTCTCCGACCTCCCCTCCACCTCCTCACCCGACATCATCATGGCACGATCCCCGCGGACCGCACGACCGCTGCGTTTTCCCCTGCGCCGCTGTTCGCGAAACCGAAGGGCTCGTACATCGACATGGCGTAGAAGCCGCGGGAGACGCCGCTGTTGGGCGTGGCGAAGGGGCACGAGGGTTAGGAGACGGTGACGGGGGTTGAGGTGCTATTCGCGCCGGGGTTTGAGCAGGTCAAGCTGGGGATGGGGAAGGAGGCGCCGAGGCAGTATATTAGGGAAATAAACACACACACTCGGCAGCCGACGTCACCTCAACAGCTCAACAAACACGAGCGCGTCACGGGTTGTATCTGGCAGCATTTTCACTCAGAGGTTATGTGCTCTGGGTGTCAAGGCCCGCATGCCCAAGTCGACTTCCGTTCAAGCGACTCTTGAAGCAGCTCTCGAAGCAGCAACCCTTTAATATGATGACGTGTTTGACAAGGTCAATCCTGCTTTCGAAAACGCCGAACAAGAGGTAGAGCGATTTAATGAACTGCAAAGAACTCTGAAGCTCCAATCCGAGGGCCTGACTTGCTCACGGAAGCATTCATCAAGTGACCGCATTTGTGCTTACCACTCGCTTGGAAGGGGGTACTTCCAGCGGCATGCAAAGGCTTGACGGAAGGCTGGAAGCCGTAATTTCAAGGGACGGTTCTCGAGCGCTTGGCAAACTCGGTGGTAGATAGCCGACAGTTTCATTGAGTTCAATCAAACCTCCACATCAAAACAAGAGCAACAAAGTGGTTGCGCTGTATTCTTTTTCCCTTCTTGCCATGCGAGTGACTCTATGACCCCCCATAAACATAGATTCAGGTCCAAGATAGGACCATTGCTTGCTCTTCGTTCTGCTAACTGTGAGAAGCTCCTGGATCATATGCATCGTCAGAGATTCCCAGATATGAATGATCCCTTCTAGATCGAACTCACTAGAATTGTTTTCTAGCCACCGACTCCCTACCCGCAAGTTTTGCTATCCACTACTTTGCCGGCGTCTTGAGGTTCCTCCGTTGAAAAAGTCAGGCGCAGCAGCTTGCAGCGCCTCTTCAGCAAGGAAACTGAGTCCGCGAACCAACAGTTCCTCACTGGAAACAACCCCATATCTCTTCCTACAGACCGCGAGCCGCTTCGCGTGCCTCGTCCAGCTCGTGCGCGGTGTCGGAGATGCCCTCCCAGTCCTTCACAGAAAGAAGATGCTCCTCAGTCGCCGCCAGATACTTTCTGCAACCAATCCTGAGCTTCCGGATTCTTGTCTTTGCGCTGTTGAGCAGCTCAGATGGGGCTCCACTCCCAACGCTTAGTAAGTGCGCGTGTCTTGTCCATATAGGGGAAGAAGACTCACGTGGACTGGAACAGACGACGTTCTTCGTCTTCGAACTTTGTCATGGCTGCTTCCGATTGCTTCTTACGTTCATCGGCCTCGATGGCGTTCATGACTTCTTCGATCTTGGTGAAGACCAACTCGGAGCGGCGGCCATTCTCCTTCCCCAGAGCGACCAGGTCGACCTGCTTGATTTCTTGCATTGCTTCCCGGTGGATATCAGCAAAAGGAACAGTTTAGATGAGGCGATGCGCACTTCACAGCTTCGAGGCGCTTTGCGCAGGCAGAGATACGGCGGATGTTTTCTTCGTTGGTTTTCTGATTGTGTGCGAAATGTTTGTTGTAAAATAGGCCAACTGGGGGCAGTTGGGAATGAGCACACTCCTCCGGGAATGATATCTTTCTCTGCCTAGTTTGTGCCTTCAGCAGTTGTCCTTGTTGGTATAGCGGATTTCCTTCGCAATCATGTGGAATATGGGAATATGGGAATCAAAGACATCAATCAAGATCACCATCAGATTGACTCACAGCAATCAGAAAGAGAAGCATGATATCAGACAGAATGAAACATACACCTGAAGAAAGGTGATACTTCTTCCTGAACTCTGCAACACTCGTGTACATATCGCGTGCTGCTACATTTTCTACCACTCCGTCGTTGCGTCGTTTGGTCTATCTTCTCCTCCGATTCCTCCAACCTCCTCAATGAGTGAGTGCCTTACGTATGGACTCCAACTCCGGGTGTGCCACACTGATCTATCGACAAGTGTAGCCACCGTCAATTACGAGATCAGCACCGGTGGTGTAGGTGCTGGCATCACTGGCCAAGTACACGTATGCGCCCTTCAACTCTTTAGCCATTCCATCACGACCCATCGGTATCATTGACTTCCACAACTTCTGCGTCTTTTCATCAACGAAGTCGGAAAGGCCTGTGTCGATGTAGCCCGGTGAGATGCTGTTGACTCGTGCGAAGTCCCTCCATTCGTTTGCAAGCGATCGCGCCAAGTGGATGCATCCGGCTTTGGCGACGTTGTAGGATGTCTTCAAGATGTCAGTACGTATGCAGGCGATGTTTCCTTACAATGTACAGGGCCGTACCTGTTCTTGGGGGAAGTTCGCAATATGTCCCGACATGGAGGCCGTGATTACGAAACTTCCCGTGCCGCGTTCCTTGAAGTGGGCTCCGACAACTTTGGCACAATGGAAGGTTCCGTTGAGGTCAACTTGGATAACCTTATTCCAGTCTTCGACCGAACCGTCGAGAATGCCGCTGCTTGCAGTAGCGCCTGCGTTGGCAATGAAGACGTCGATCTTGCCGAATTCCTTGATGACGTCGTTCACCAACTTGGAGACGTTGTCGTAGTCGGCGATGTTACACTTGTACGCCTTGGACTTGACGCCGTATTTGTCACTCAGCTCTTTGGCGTTGTTCTCTCCGCCTCAGCACGGGAGGAGTATGTGACAACTACCTACTCAAAGATTAGCAATTGGTTCGACAGAGAAGTACAGTGAGAAACTGTACGTCTGCACCCATCTCTGCACATCCTCGTGCTGCCTCAATGCCCATGCCCTTCGGACCGGATGCACCGGTAACGACAACGACTTTGCCTTTGAGGCTGAACAAGTCACGAAGACTCTCTGCTTTTGGAACTTCAATCATGATGGGCAACTGGTGGCTGTTGATCTCTTTGGTAGTGTGGAAAGCAAGTGAGTGGGTTGTATCGAAATGTTGAAATGGATGAGGTGAGAGGTGGAGAAAATGTAGAGTGGGGCACTTTGTGGTGGGGTAGTGACGTAGACGGTGATGGTCATATCTCCGCGCAAGGTGCACAATCACGTGATTTAAAGGTGAGGTGGAAGACGGGGTCCGAGAATACAATGTCCCGCACTTAACCTTACATCTCACTTCCTTCCTAAAAAAACTAGAATAGCATTCTTGCGTGTATAGAGGTAGTATATAGTAAAGTACTAAATA
>AYQD01000060.1:0-22035 GCA_000504465.1 Cryomyces antarcticus CCFEE 534 | reverse complement strand
GACCCCGGGACACGGGTCAGAATACTATCCTAACAAGACACCATCAACAGAAGAACGCTGGAAGTTGTCCATACCTTACCAGAACATTCTTCCGCAGGTTTACCGTTAAAGTACCCTGTCAGTATCGCCGTCGCAAATACCCCGGGACCGGCGTCCCGGGGGCCCGTCAGGCCTCGGCCCCCGCTCTTCACGAGATAGAAGACATCGAAATGAGCGATGCTGTTGACAGTGATCTGTCAGAAAACGACGGCAGCAACGAACGTAAGAGGAACCCGCCCTCGCCCTAGAAGGCGCGTAAACAACGCGCCGACTTATCCTCTACCGAAGCGCAATCTCCCAGTGAACACATGGCGGTCAAAAGAAGGACGAGAAGACAGTCCCTAAAGGCACGCGAAGCCCAGGAGCTACAAGAAGAGCTGGATGAACGCTGGCATGGTACTTAGAGGGCACAAGGGGATCAGAAAGAGGACATGATGCCCCTACTACGTGAAATGAACAGGAGAATGGCACATATGGAGAAAAGCAACGCAGAGAAAGAAGAAGCGTACAAGGAGCAGATTGCAAGACTAGAAGAGGTGGTACATGCCATGCAGATCGACCTTGCTCGCACAATGGCAGGCTCGTTCGGTAGTAGGGCGTTCGCGTCGGTAGCAAGTTCTGGGGTACCTCTCTCATGAACGACTTCGAGGGTCTCCTTTGATGTCTCACCATCAGGCGAGAGCCCCCTTTGTACATCGTCACGAACATCGACTCTAACGACACAAAGACGTGCACTCCGCGCTGCCAGTAAGAACCCGATCAGAAACGGATTACGGATGACAATGGACCTGAAGCTGCTCAACGAGAAAGATACAGCCGAGCTTGACACGCCCCGAAGATACGTAACCGGCTCGAGAAAGGGCTCCAGAGTGTCGAAGGTCTGCAAGATATAGAGCTCAAGGACTTCAAGATGTGGTACACGAACGACAGTGTTAAAATCATCCGTTTTATAGTATTTAAGGAGGAGAAGCTTATCCGCCAGCACAGTCAAGAATGGATACCAGCCTACCCACGAGGTGCACACCTTATTGACCCTCAGTGAATTGCTCTAAAGCTCGATTGGGTGGACAGAGAATTCGCCACAGGTGCGAGCACCAACAAGATGTGGGAGGACGCCGGCTAGATACTCGGAGAAGAGAATGGAGTGAAGGTCCACAGTATGCGTTGGTTGGGGAACCCTCGCGCGGATGCACTTCATGCCTTTGCGGTAGTCGAGGTAGACACGAAAGAGGAGGCAGAACGCTTTCTCATTAGCAAGGAAGTCACGTTCGGAAAATGCACGATCATTGTGAAGCCGTTTGTTAAGATCCGCCGTCCTACGCCCTGTTATCAATGCCGCCGATTTGGCCATGTTGCGAAGAACTGTAGCCAAGCGGTCCACTGCAGCACGTGCGGGAAGGAAGGGCATCCAGGATGCGAATCAACACAGATTCGTTGCACCAACTGTGATCAGCCACACTACGCAACTGACCGCCACTGCCCTATGTACATAGAAGAACAGGAACGCCTCAATGCTCTCCCCCACCATGAGTAGAGAGCTGAACATCCTTCAAGCGAACTTGAGGAAGAGCCCCGGAATATGACATGCATTGCACAATGATAATGAATTGCAGCAGTTCACCGCCATTCTTGGCCAGGAACCGCACTGTTTCTTAGCTAATGGAGCAATGGTGCTCCCAGGGAGTGGAGCGAACTGGATGAGAGATCCCTACCGGCAGAGCACCCAAAGCAAAGGTATCTTATAAGATCGTGCATCTGGATCAACAAGGGAGTAAAAGCAGTACAGGTAGCTGTGGCGTCGGCCGATATTACAGCAGCTGTAAGCATCGTCATTGGAGAGCACCACTTACTCCTAGCGTCAGTCTACGTGCCAGCAGTAGGAACAAAGGTAGATGGTCAAAGAGGACCAAATGCAGACGCAGACAGTCTACGTCGCCGAATACAGCTCCTTGGTGATGCCATCGAACGCTCGCGGATCAGTCAACCACATCTGGAGCTCTTCATTGCGGGCGACTTCAACAGGCGCCACCTCTTATGAGGAGGGGACCACATTGGTGAACCGCCGAGACAAGGTGAAGCCCAGCCGCTCTTGGATCTTGTAGGAGAGCTAGATCTGCAGCCCATCTTGCCACGTGGAACCATTAACTGAGAACTAAATGGGGTAGCTGCTAGCACGATCGACCTTGCCTTTGCTACCAAAAGACTGTATGAAGAGAGAACACACTGTGGACCATGACACTCCAAATACGGCTCAGATCATCGCTTCATCCATAATGCAGTCGGGGTTAGCTACGAGGAGTCCATTCTTGAACCGCGGCTGCTTCTTAGGTACGCCCAATGGGGAAGGATACGAGAAACAGTAGCAGCGGAGTTGAACAGTAGGAGGCTACTGTGGGAAGACGTGGATGTGATAGTGGAGTGGTTAGCGCAGACAGTATCAAGAGCTATTGAGGCGCAGTGCCCAAAGGCCATACCGTCAAAGTACGCGAAAAGATGGTGGACAGCAGATCTCACTGCCCTTCGTAAGAGATACACGAGCCTACGGAGCAAGGCGAGAACAGTCCGTCTATAAGGCCGACAAGACATACTGGATGGTACCGCTGCGAGAAAGATGGAGAAAAGAGAGCGGAGCCGTGTTTGAGGCCACAAAGACCTCGTTCATCCACCTGACCCGTAATAAGGATTGTGGCCGCACAGAAGCTACACCACTACTATTCAGGGGGAGGACGTTTTCCTTAGAGAGTCAGTGAAGATCCTGGGAGTAATCTCCGATGCCGGCTTTCGTTTAAGCTCCACCTAGCAGAGGCAGGAGAGCGTGCGTACACTGCTGCATTAGCTCTGAATAGACTTAAGGGCCTAGGCCCTTGTAAAACGAGACAGCACTTTACTGCAACGGTGGCCCCGGTCGCTGATTATGCGTCAGTGATATGGTACCCAGCGGCTTCAGAGAAGCTACTCGAACTCTTGGAGCCTAGCCAACGAGTCGCAGCACAAGCCATTGTTTGTAGCTTCCGCACCATTGCGCTACCGATTGCGCAAGCAGAAGCCTCTATCGAGTCACTACGCCAGCGGCTACACAACCATCTTCTACGCTTTTCGATAAGCATACACACGCTAAACAAGAGCCATTCGCACGCCAAACTCCGAGCGAGACGACAATACAAGAGATTTACGTCTCCACTACAGAAGGCAGCTGCGCTTTTCAACAAGACAAAGCTAGAAGAGGTAGAGGTCACTGAGCCCTTTGTATTTCCTCCATGGAAGGAAGCACCTAGAGTAGTGATCCTGGATCGAAAGACAGCTATAGAAGCGTTCAAGGTGAACCCGGCTAGGTCAGTCGACTTACATGTGGATGGCTCTGTTCGCAATGGTCGCGCCGGTATAGGAATGTGGTCCCCTACGTGGAAGAGCTCCGAGACCATAGGACAAGCACAGCTGACTACGGGTCATCTCACGGAGCTTAGAGCTATTGCCCTCGCAGCCAAACAGCTCAGGTCCGGCCTCTTGGGGCTACTCTCAGAAGTAAGGATCTTCTCATACAGCACAAGCGCCCTAAGAGCGATCAGCTGGCCACGTCGACGAGGAGGACAAGCTATCACAGCAGACATCCTACGGAGACTGGAAGGTAAGAGGGTCTCTCTGCACTGGGTTTCTGGTCATAAGGGAGTTGAGGGCAATGAGGAGGCACACGAACTAGCATAGCCGGTGACGGACAAGGAAGCGCCATTGCCAGATCTGGCAGGAAGTGTTTGCGCGCTTAGTGTGGCACAAAGGGATGCGCGGAGAGGGCATTCAGGCCAAGGATAGATCTCTTCAATACAACGAAGACTGGACAGTTCACTCGGAAAGTCGACAAGGCTTTACCAGGCAGACTCACAAGAAGGCTATGTGACAAGCTAAGCAGATCAGAGGCTGCTATCTTGTCACAACTACGTAACGGACGCTCAAGGCTCAACGGCTCCCTCTACAAGACCAGAGTAGTAGGCACAGAACAATGTAGCTGTGGTAGAGTAGAGACTGCTCTTAATTTCCTGACCATTGCCCTAGATGGCGGCAGGAACGACAAGTTCTACGCGTAGAAGCCGGCAACAGATGGGGCGACCTCTCCTTCTTCCTTGGAGGCTGGTCTGACATGAAGCAACAGGGCAGATTGGTTGATGGTGACAGGGAACATTGGGCACTCAACATGAGTGCAGTGAGAGCGACGATTGATTCTCCACAGGCAACAGCAAGACCGGACTTCGATCCCGAAGTCTCCTCATGTTAACCTTCGAACTAACCCACCCAGCAGCAGCACAGCTACCCTAATAGCCTCTACAGAGTGTTTGGCCGATAGAGGTATCCACCACACAGGAGATGGTCTTGTGGAAGGCAAAATTAACCAAAAGAAGCGGCTGAGCTGGTGCAAACTCACTCTATCTTTTTCTTTTGCTTCTGTAAATCTCCTGTACACGTGACCTTGTAATGATAGGGCCTGGCGGTCTTGGGCCGTTGGGACGGCGGTGAGGACGACGGTTCTCTTTACCGAGCATGAGGCTATATTAGCTGTGGCCTCCCTATCCTCCTTACCAGTATGGTCAGCGTCCGGCAGGTACAAATCCTCAGTGATAGTAAAAGCATCCTTCAAGCAATAAACTGGCCGCGGCGAAGAAGGAGTCAGGCAATCGTTACTAGGATAACACGACGTTTACAGGATGAGGACGTGTCGCTACACTGGGTCCCGGGCCCCCAACTACTCTCTTTAGGACGCAAGTCAAAGGCATCTCATTCTCGGAGATGATGGATCGCGTGTTTGGGGGCGCCGTTACAGGCTCAACAATCATTGGGTTGAACAGAGCAGGGAACTCAGAGGCGAGTTGTACTAACGCTCTTGAAGCAACACTGTATCGTAATAACTTGAATATCATATGGATCCATCGAGGCAATTGCTGGGTTTTGGTGGAAAATGCAGCCTTTAGGAATCAAAGGTAACGTCGTTGAGCCTCCTGCGCCCATCTTATATGATGGATCAGAGCCCCAGGCTCCGAATCGAAAGCCGGATTCCTGATCGCAAAAACGTGTCCACACCACTCCAGGAAATGCTGAGGAGCTGAGTGGGCGGTATGCGACGTCGATGCCAGTGATTCCGCCACAGGTAGTTCAACGGCTGAGACAGGATTGGCTGAAGGCGTTGGCTTCAGTCTAACTCCACGGTGCTGTATCCTGGGCCTGTTTCTGTGCTCCTCAGATGATATTCGCCACTCGACTGTACTTCATAGGACTTCTTTGCCATAATGTAACGCGTTTTATCTAGCCAAATCAGAAGCCTTCCGAGTTGCTGTAACTCCTATAACAGACTTCGAGTCCGCATACCCTCACTGAGACTGTACATACAATCCTTGCCCTACAAGCCTATACAGTACGTAAGCCTGAGTGGGAATGAGCATGGCAGCGACACGCCGAGCTGTGTGATTGTCAGCCTCAATACCATCACAATGCTCACGATCAGAGCCAAAACTATCTCCCAGCACCGATACAAGCAATCCGGCGTGAATTCTCGACTCATTCTTCACAACTTCGATACTAGAGGCTGTCGTAGAGAGCACGAATGCATGCGCAGACATTGAAAGTAGTTTGGGAACATGAGAAGAGATCGAGATCATAGCACAAGCTTGATGTGCCAGAGCTTCGAGTGTTCGTAGAGGCTTTTCTGCATATCAGTGTAAACCCACACTATAACTTGAGAGAGTATTGGAACACTAAAGGGGGACTGCTAGTACATGAAGCAGTCCGCAAGCACATATCTCTTTACCGTTACGACCAGATCCACCGTTACGTCCACGTATCCGAGCCTTCTACCGAGCCTCCTACCAAGACCGAGTTTCCGAACGAGCCTCTGAACGGACCTCTGAACAGGCCGCCTGCCGAGCCTTCGAACGAGCCGTTCAACGAGCTGTCGACCGATCTACTTCCTCCCGACACCAAGCAAGCTATAGCTTTCCACAAGCTTGAACCACTTGCCGCGCCACATGAAGAAAGTCTCACAAGAGCTTTGGAGTCCTGGAACACACGTATCAGTGACGGGTCAATAACACGCTGCATGTGGCGGCCTGCTGGACAGTCAAGATGTCGAACAAGCCAATACCCGAGGGCTTCAGTGTCTGGCTTCTTGCAGACCATGGCTACCCGCTTGGTTGGTCGTAGCATGCAGATGGCAAGAACAACGGTCCTGTTGGTCATGATCAACAGTGGGAGAAGGCTCCTTACAAGTTTGCTAAGACTCAAGCAGTCGTCCCAACTCTGCTTGGCTGCTGGCCGCTTGGAGCGGCAGCGAGAGAAAGCGTATACTACCGGGCTCGACAACCTGTTCACATCATCACGGCTGTTGGATGCACTACTAGATCACGGCTTTGGCGGTGCAGGTACCGCACGCTCGAATGCAGGAGTCTATAAAGACCTCCTTGCTATCAGTACGAGCAAGGGGAAACAGCCATGGAGAGAGCTACGTGGCCGTGTTCCAAAGCCTTAGCACCGCGTGCTTCGATTCAGTTTGAAGGATAGCAGGGTCGTACTGTTTATGGAAACTGTTCACAACGGTCGAGACTCTGTTTGTCAAAAGAGAAAGCGGCCAGCTGAGATTGCAACAGGAGCACTAGTTACACGTGCTTTGTCCGGTCACGACTAAGGAGAAAGAGCTCTGGATATCGGTGTGTATTGACGACTACAACTTCAACACAAACTTTGTTGGCGTGTCTGCTCAGCTTGCTGCTTATCGCCTTACTCAGCGAGTCTACTACAAGGCTTGGAAGGCTCTTCAGCATTTGTCGTTAGACCGTGTTGTTATTGACTGTTGTCTGGTCTCTCGATACACGCAAAGTAGCTTATCCAGGTCTCAACACGACTTTTGGCAGGGACTTCCTGATCAGCTGCTTGTGGCACGTGCAAAGAAGCCAACTGCGCTAGTTTGCTAGATCTTTCAGGCTTGCGAACGATGTAGTATCAGAGCCTGGTAAGTCTCATCGTCGGGAGTGCCGAGTTCGTCTAGCAAGCGATCAAGTCAAGCGGCCAAGATCTGCTCTACAGGCTTCGTCTGGTAGCACTAAAAGAGTGTCGAGATCGCAGCATGACTGCCTTACTTGTGACGTCATTCTATGTAAACAGAGGACGTGTTGGAGCCAGCATCTTGATGTTGTTGCGCCTATATAGCCTTTTCTATGAACATCTTCATGTTTAGGATATCACCGCTTTTTTAGCCCTGACTGGACGGAGCGCTGAAACCGGGACGCGAGTCACCGTACGAAGGGGGGTAACGTGACCATCACGGTGCCCCACTTTAGCCGAGCTCCTAAGGTCAAGATTCTTCGTCCTTTGCCATTCGTCCTTCGCCCTTCGGTTTTCGTCTTTCGTCTTTCGTCTTTCGTCTTTCGTCTTTCGTCTTTCGTTCAAGGCGCACTTCGTCCTCCTTCCGAACTGCACACTAAGCGGCTGCTTCAATGCCCAAGCGGGTAGTTGCCTGCCGTTACGACGGATGTCAAGCCTCTTTCGATCCGCGCAGCCGCACCAAGCATGAGAACACTGCCCACTATCGTTGCACGTCTTGCACGAGGACCTTCCTGCCGAGACAGAAGGACTCACACCAGAAAGACGATGTGAACAGAAGGTTCGAAGTGCTAGTGTTAGACAAGCAGGCATCTGACGAACAGTCTGCAAACCTGCTAGCGTCACCAACGGCCTGCATCCGAGCACCTGGTGCACCCAGGGCGTCCCCTTTGCAGCAGATCATCGCAAAGTATCGCATCGATCCGGCTCAAACGCCAATAATCGACTTCATTCAGAGTGCGGACCTACAGAGCCACTCGGGGTCCTCTGAGGAGCGGCTTGAGCTGTTTGGAAAGTCTCGCTATGATCTACCCCAGATCTCGAGACTCCAACACTGGAGGGCAGACATGAGTATGAGCACAGTTGCAGAGTACGTCTTAGCCGACATGTTCACGCATGGTGCGGCATCGGCAAGTGCAGACACACATCCAAGACGAACAGCTGCACGAGGGAGCTGATAAGCTCGCACTTAGACTGAAGTGTGGAGGAACGGAGAACTGTCGTCCGACCCTCTCTCCGCGGCTCAAGTCATGCTCCAGCTGCAGCTCCAGTCCGAAGCTTGCCAACGTACGCAGGCGTACCTGACCAACGTCAAGGCACCATCGCTCGAGAGCTTCTCCGTTCTACCGCAAGCCTTGGACGACGTCTTCTACATTGAACACAAGACTCTCACTAGCGCCAACATCACTCCACGTTCTACGCTGGTTGATCTGCATCATGACGAGGGCTATGGGGTCGAGACGCTCTACGGAGGTGCAAAGCTGTGGGTGGTGTACCCTCCAACAGAGGAAAACCTCTCCGTGATGGCTAGCTTGTATGGCAAGAAGAAGCGTTTCATGAGCAACCACGACCGTTTTCATGGTGGTCTGTTCATCGAGCAAAAGGCAGGCGAGACCATCTTACTTCCACCCTACTGCGTGCACCTGGTCTTCACTCTGGAGTCGTCGATCCTTTGTGGGTTTGAGATCTACGCGGCTGAGCACTTCCCTCTACGCATCTGTGGTCTCGCCACAGATCTAGCGTTACTCGAGCAGCAGCAGCCGGACGTAAGAAAACGCCGCAAGGACGTGCAGGAACATCTGGGCCGTTGGCACCGAGGTCTGGAGCACGCGCTAGGCTGCGAAGAGGCGGTGCAACGTAGGGTGATCATGGCCTGGGTACGGCACGAAGAGGTCGTGCAGCAACACATCTCCGCCAGCTCTGGGTCTGCTACCACAATACACAAGCTGTGGCAGCAGTATCTCAGCAAGACCAACATCCAGACCTGTCCGGGCTGCCCTGTTCACACCGAGGGTACATTAGCTACGCACATGGAGCGGACCCATCTGTCGCTCCTGCAAGAGGATAGCGTGCAGAAGCGGCAAGCGGGAGAGGACAGTGGCCATAGAGCTCGAATCGCGAAGCGAAAGGCAACGAGTGGCGTCTGAAGATCGAACAAGGTATCCAAGTCAGTGAGTTGGATTAGGAGGTTGACTTCAAACTCACGACTTATGCAAGGCCCCTTTGCCTGCAGTATCCCCCGCAGACAGCCAGGTGACCTAGGGCTGAGAGGACAGGGCAGCGAGACAGACAACGAAGAGGGCGTGATCATTACTAAGAGTTTTGTCTAACAGGTGGAAAACAAAGGGCCAAGCAAGTTGCGTCATGTGTCCGCTGTAGAGTCCGTCTGAAGGCTGTGGTACAGGTCGTTGGTTCCAAGGAAGGCCTGACTGGGCTGCTCTTCCAGTCTCAAACCAGCAGACTTGCGAACCATCCAATGGCACCAAAGTAGTGGGAACCTGGCAGGTGCGCAAGGAAAGCCGAAAGGAAGGACCTCCGCCAATGACCACGGAGACGAGAACGGAAAAGCATGCATGTTCTGCCTCGCAGCAGTAACATCATATATACATGGATGGCAGGGCTTCGCCTCTCGTCCAACACGACGACGTCTTTTGATCCATGTCGAGCCAAAACCTTTCTCCAGTACTATGAGTGCTCTTCTCGTCTGGACATCGGCGTCTTCCGCGTGCGCTTTCCATTGTCACAAGGTTTTCTCATTGGACAACGGCTGCCACAAGCTGAAAGCAGTCCACTAAGGAGTCGCCAGCTAGAAGTCACTCGAGTACATGCAGTACCTCCTCTCGACCTCCTCTCGACCTCCTCTCGACCTCTTACCAACCGCCACCGCCGCGGGGCAGCCTGAGCTCGCGTTCGAGAAACCTGTGACTGCGTCACTATGTTCTGTCGGTTAAACACCGTGTTCACTGTATTGAGAGTGTATGCCATTCTCCGTTCCAATCTCGACCTCCGCATGGCTAACGGAAAGCGGCAGGCAGACACTGCTGGACAGCTGCTGCGGGTCGCCCGTCAATACATCCTGCGTTTAGACGTGGAGACAGAGCTGTCCAAGACCGTGAGTCTGCCATGTCGCGAAGCTCGAACGGTGGCGATTGTCGGATCGGAAACAGTCGGTGACGGGCGGTGGATAGGAGTGGGGGGCATCCCTGCAAATACATGAAGAGCTTTAGACATTCCAGCTTCATGTGGGGAAGCCTCTTCTGACGGTGCACATTACATTGAGGCAGTTCAAAGTCCTTGCTACTCATCCCGCGGTACGAGGTTCCCTTCTTAAAGTCGAAAGGTTGTCCTGTCGACACGACGATGATCACGACGACAAGGAAGCCTGCTCTAAGCCTGAGACCAAGACTCGCGTCGTTGTTGACGTCGACTTCAGAATCGAAGTGAAGGTTAGCATGGCGTTCTGACATGGCAACAGCGATGAGTGAGAGATCCAGACAGTGGAAGCTAAGAGGCTTGTCGACCTACCTAAGACTGATGGACCCGGTAACGACTCTGGGGAACGCATCTTCTCTTGTCTCGGTTGATGACAGACCAAGGTTGCTATGAGGATGTCTTCTGCGCTGCGGGGCCAGCAATGCCACGCTACATGCAACTAAACGCCAAAGAGTCGAGTCAACGAGTAGTGTGTGGGCATACGACAACTTGCCTCGCTGCCTATTCCTGCTTTGTAGATCGACTAGTATCCAGGTCTTCCCGAGACGCAACAGGTCGCAATCATCTTCCCTACCTTCTGCGAGATCTGTTAGCTCGTGCGACGAAGGGAACCCGCATAGGAGCCCGGATGTTGGTGGGACGGGCAGAAGAACAAGGCCTCTGGTGATACATCCGCATGCAAGGCTCCGTGAAACAGCGCTTGTTGGTGCGACTCTCTGAGTCTGGACTTTCTGCTTTCATGCGTTACCGGTGGTAGATGAGAGGTTCATTGCTGTTTGCCTGCACAGTTAGAGAAAGCAAAAGCAAGAGAGGCGCGTTTCATGAACGTTCGTTCTAAGTTGGTGGTGCCTGCGTTTGCCCCAAGACTGGTGAAGAGAGACAAAGACTTTACGAACATATGCCACCCTCTGCCTACATCTGGTTTTCGCGACCGGCGCGATCTGGCTTTGCTGTGCAACCACGGCGAGCATAGATGCATGACTATTGATAACAGGCATCGTACTCCTAGCCAACGTAGTCGTTGCAAGACATTAGCGCCGCGTGCAACCAACCTCGCAGTGCACGTAGCACAACACATATCGCATCACACAGTAATAACAACCATGGTGACCTCTCTTCCTGAAACCGAGTCATCCATCTACTCTTCTGACACGCCCAGCACATGAAATAGCAGATATCGAGACGCATGTAGCACAGGTTCACGATGGCAACAGTGACGTTGTACCGCTGTTCGGGGAGGACGACAGGCTCGAACCTCGCCAGCGCGATGACTCGTCATCTCTTATGGTGACGCCCATCCCGAGTTTTCGTGTAGTCCCAATGAAACAGTAACGAAACGCTAAGTGAGCGCTTTGTGGTGTGGTCACCTTTGATGCCGTTATCTGTTATGAGTGTAGCAAGGGCATGAGCAACAGAAAGGACTAAGAACCCGACGTCGAACAACTTTGAACCCCCTCTGCATCGGACTCCGATAAGCGGCCAAAACTGACAGGCGAGGAGACCTTCTCAAGACCACGGACAATGTGGCGTTCAACAACCCGAGTGGTGATGTTTGCGATGAATGCGCTCTGACAGATCCACACACGTTCGCATCAGTTGATGAAGTACGCAAAACTGAGTTGGACCCCTAGCTGAGCTAACCTTGTAGATTCTAAACAGGTAATCAAGAGCTCGCTTCCAACTGTGCTTCTCCATATCAGGATCGATGCGTTGAGAGTAACTTTCTAGAGATTGACGGACGTCGACACTCGCAGACGTATGGTTCGAACAGCATCCTCGGAGATGGCGATGCTGGGCGGCTCCTTCAACGCACTCGGCAAGGATCTTCTTCTCCCTGGCCTGGCGGTGCTTTCTCACCGTGTCGGTGTAGTAGCGGTCGTAGTTGATTGGGTAGCTCTTGACGTCCTCCACCATTATCAGGCCAAGCTCTCGGAAAGCGGCCTCAGCCCTGGTTTTGAGGGGTTCCTGAACTTGGGACGACTACAGGCGAGAACCGACGTCCTTAGGACAGTTTGAAGAAGACATCCTCGTTGCGTGCCAAGTTCAGGAAAGCTTTCTCACTGCCGGAGCCTGCGGAAAGCCGATCGGGCTTGGTAACGATGCCAAGAGTACGCTCCCCTTCCTCATCGACTTTCGTAACCTTTGTTAGGATCCGTTGATTGGTACGATCGTTGGTGGCAGAGACTACAGCTAAGCAGATAGTCCGAGGCTGGGAGATGCGTTTGTCTGCGATCTCCACGACGAGCTCCACATCCGCTTGGGCCGCGCCCTTGGTCTCGCCGACGATGTCCTTGGCAAAGCCTTTGAGTTCGGAGCCGACGCTGAAGTGCTGCCTACACCCATAACAGCCATTGCCTTCTCCACTGTCTTGAGCACTTCATCAAAATCCCTGATGGGTTCCTTGAACGTCTTGACAGAGCCTTGATTCCCAGCATTTCTATTGACATCCATGATCATCTTGATCATAGGTGAACCTGTTGTCGCTCGTCGAAGAATGACTTCCGTTGCGAAGTGTGTGCAGAGGTTATCATTCCTCGAAAACGAGATCTCCGCAAGGGCTTCAAGCACGCAGCTCTTACCCGCCAATGAGTCTCCATAGAGCACAAGTCAAGGAAGCGGAAGGATGCTTCCCGGACCGCATTCGCGAAGATGAGTCACGGTGTCGAGGACGAGTCGCTGCTCATTGGTTTGAAGAGCTTCGAGCGATGAGGTAGCGTTTAGCTCTCCAGTCGAGATACCGCTTTGGTTATTGCCGATGGTGTATGAGTCATTGTAGTGTTAGTAAGAACTACAGAACCTGCGGGGCGGAGACAGTGACCTTGGAGTTGTAACCTGACCGTGCTCAGTCTTCACTCCTGGCATTGACATGACGGCGGCCGGGGACAACGTAAGACAGGCAAGAACAAGATAGTGAGGTAATCACGGGCGTGAGATAACAAGTTGGCGGAACTTGAAGTTGCTGCGGACGAAGGAGACGGAACAAGATCCTGGGACTGCGAGCGACAAGTGGCGGCTTGCTGCCCCTGCTGTACAGTAAAGCAGTGCTATGCAAGAGTTTGCAGATACCGAAACAAGCAGATGTGACACCTGATAGGTCAGTTTTCTTTTGCTACATTTCCCACCGTCAACGTGGCACCTGTGGAACACTCTACCAGCAGGCTGGAATGAGGCATGGGCAGCTTCAATCATCCTTGCTTCCGCATATACCTCTCGTTTTTTTTACCAACAGTATCCAACGGAGGGAGTGGAGGCGCCACCAGACCGCGGGCTATTCTACGCTCGGAGATCTCACAGGTTCTCCAGTTGTTGCCGTTGTTCCCACACTTATCAGTTGGACTGCAGTAGCATCGCCACAGCAGTAGCCCGGGTCGCGCCGAGCATGTCCAGAGCCAAGTTGTTCGACGCGCTTGGACTGTCCGAGGACGGAGAGAAAGATAGACGATTGTACAGCAGGACGAAGGTACAGCAAAAGAGAACACGGAAGTGAAGGTTGAGAGATTGACGCAAGCAAGACGAAGCCGTTGCCGGTCGGAAGAGAACGAGTCAAAACGCCGAGAGCCTAGCAGTGCAGTACAGAAACGATGCTAGCATACAAGTGCCATATTGATCAAGCCCAGTCACCGAGAAGGCCATCCACCGAGAGATCTTGGCCATATCCAACAATGCCAGCCCTTTGACAAGGCCTTGCTACTAGCTCGGACATTACACAGGCAGAGCGAACGAAGAGAACTGGGTTGTTCGTCGGATGCTCTAGCACGTGTTTCGTTACAGAGACAGTCGCAACAGAAATCGAAGCGGTGAACTGCTTGCAAGAAGGGAACTCCGTAGAGCTGCCAGGTCTGTTACAGGCGGTGACGATGATCTCGAAGATCTCGAAGATCTCGAGGAGGTTTCACGAGAACGCAACGGTGAGTCAGTCGAGAGCATTTTCAGTCCACTACACACGGCTCTAGGGAAGTGACTGCAGCTTTGCTGATCGAGATGTGCGGGTACATCGCTAAGTACCAATCGGGCGAAGAGAGGATACTGGGACCCAGTGCGCAACTCGCGACTCCCATCTTGCTGCGAGCACCACTAAAACCTGATCCGGCCATTCTACTTCTTTCCCATGCCACATGAGTCAGTCAGCAAGAGAAACAGCAGGCGTTGAACAGTGACCTTCGATTACCCAGGTGGCACTAAGACAAACATGACATCCTGCCATGTCGACAGTGATACTGTCGACGATCTGCTGTTCACAACGGCCATCGCGGACAGATTCATAAAGGGGCGGATTCGTAAAGAAGGCACACAGGACCGAAACGTGGGCGACGGATAGCGCCTTGAATAATCAGAGCTTGTTTGGAAGGTGCGCGAGCAGGCTAGTGCTCGGGGCGTGGGCGGGCGCGTACCACTGGGGAACTAGTATCATTCCCTGTTACTCGGGTCTCCCACTTACTCGAGCCACCCCACCTTAAGGACCTCGTTTTTATGCCTCACTTCACCACCTTACCACTCAACAACCAACATAGCTAAAACACTAACTAGTAGCTCATCCAAATGCGCTTGATAAGTTCGCCAAAACTAGCTACTTTTCATACCATATAGATATGTGGTGGTTGAGGAATAAATGAACCTAGCTGCCATTCTCCCTGTGAAGATTCCAGTGCAAAGGAAGCCTCAAATTCGTGCACATCACTAGTCTTCGTCTTGAACACGATACAGTGATTTGCACAATCCTCTGCTACGACGGTAGGATCCATGACTATTACAGCAGAGCGCTGCTGCTTAGTCCTAAGACCCTTTATGACCTTCTTGATAGCTTCCTCTACCTCCTTCTCCTCTTGTATAGCTAATTGGCGATCAATCTCGTCCTGACCGAGGACTCTACCCTTTGAATAGAGCTTCCGCTTCTTCCTCTTTGCCTGCCTGCCCTTTGCCTGCTGTGTCTGCTCGTTCTGGCTACGTTGTATAACCATCTCAGTATGCCATAGGGTCGCTGCGCGGTATAGATGGTCAAGACGTTGACGAATAGGGGTCTCTAGCAAGCCATCTGGTCGTTGCGTTTGCGAGGTCGCGATTTCATTGTATAGGCGCTCAAATTCTACTAGGGTTTGAGGCGTCCTAACAGGTGGAGTCGCTCGAGGAGATGGAGTAGCCGGTTGTGGCAGCCTCATAAGTACCTAGCGAGCAGACAAGGGCCAAACACCTGCTCCTTTAAAGGCTGCTCTGATATTTGATGTTGTAAAGGTCTCTCTACGTGCTTGAGTGTAGTATTCGAGGAAGCGCTCCTTATTGACCCCTATGATACCAGCCCTATGATGTCGGTCAACAGTCCGGCCGTAACACTGCTGTAGAGGACTGAGCAACCCAACATCTAGTGGTTGTAGTAGGTGCGTGCTGTGCGCAGGTAAGGCTACAAGTGTTACCTTATGATCTAGGGCGTATTTGATGAACTTCCAGTCGACGTGGCTACCGTGGTTATCCATAAGGAGCACCCTCCACTTATCACCCACTCCATCACGTGTCTGCTCCTCCCAGCCTTGCAACCAGACAAGTGCGAGCTCATTGTCGGTGTATCCTTTATCTGAATAGGCGTATCGCCAGCCTTGGCGCTCTAAGGACTGTGTATACCATTGATTAAGGTGTGAACGAGCCTTCCAGATGATGAAAGGGGGAGTAGATTGGCCATCTACGCGTATAGCCTCAACTATCGACACGGATTCGCGATTGCCTGGCTGCGACACCTCTATACCGCGTCTACGGAACTCGATTGGAATGATGACCCTTGCTGTTGATGAGCCTCCGAGCATAACACCCTTCTCGTCCATGTTATACAGTCTATCTGGCGAAATATCGTAGTAGGTAAGCTTCTCCGCGAGGAATTTGAACCAGTCTTTGATGTTTTGGGGGTTATTGTTCCAAGCTCTTTGATGATCTAGCTTCGTGCTGTATACTGAAGCTAGATTGTGTCGCTGTAGGAATGATTGTGGCCAGTTCTTGCTTGGTAGATGTCCGCAAATAGACTCGGCCATCTCTCGGAGCATATCAACACGTAGTGCTAAACCCCAGCTAACAAGCTCGTAGATCCACCTAACTAGCTGGATTTCCTCGTAGTCACGTAGGAGCCTCTTAGTAGAAGCTTCGCTTAACGTCTTGCGACCTGCATGGCGAGCTGTGACTGTAGACCGAGGAGCTCCATAAGCATCTGCTGCAGCGCGTAAGGAAGGCTCAACCCCGTCGTTATAGTCGCGAATTGCGCGCTGAACAAGCTCTTCTGAATCCATGGTAGCTGTATACAGCAAAGGAAAGCAATGCGACCGTGTGGTGTTGAGTAAATGGGATAGTAAGTAGGGTGGTGGTGGAAGAATGGGGTGGCTCGAGTAAGTGGGAGACCCGAGTAACAGGGAATGATACTACATCGTTCGCAAGCCTGAAAGATCTAGCAAACTAGCGCAGTTGGCTTCTTCGCACGTGCCACAAGCAGCTGATCAGGAAGTCCCTGCCAAGAGTCGTGTTGAGACCTGAAAAAGCTCCTTTGCGTGTATCGAGAGACTAAACAACAGTCAATAACGAGGAAGCGGGAAGGTCCGAAAATGGGTCATCGGTACACCCTCACAAAAACGGCAGAAGGATTTCATCGAACAACACAAAACTGGGAAGGATATCTCAGTCATGGTTTGGGCTGCATTTTGGGCCCGGGGCCCGGGGCCGGTTTGATTGCTTCGTTATGACCTGCGATCCGACAGCAAAGAAGAATGGATATTCAGCGGTCTCTTACACCGAAGCACTCGCAGACCAGCTTCCAAAATTCTATGAGCCGGGCATGCTGTTCATGCAGGATAATGCCCGAATACACACAGCCATTTGACACAAGATTGGCTTGAAAGGCATGGTATAGAGACTATTGGATGGTCTTCTTACTCGCCTGATTTGAACCCAATTGAGCATGCTTAGTTCCGGCTGAAAGAGCTTGCTCATGAAGTGAATCCATACATAGAAAAGCTTGGAGGACCTGAAGCAATTCGCGAAGCACTCGAGGCTGCACTGCAACAAGCATGGGGACTCGTCCAGACCGAGTTGTTTGACTCGCTCGCAACAAGCATGAGAAACCGATGTCATGCAGTAACTGATGCAGATGGTTGGCACACAGAGTACTAGAGGCAACCCTAAAGCGACAGAGTTCATGCAATACTATCAATCTATGTTACGGCTAAGTTTGAAAGCAACAGGACTTATGATTGTTGTGTTCGAAGCCTTTGAAGTGTCGTGGTTGAGTTGTTGGTCTGCCCCACGACGGATTCTTCCGTCCATGAATTGTATAAAAAGCATGGGTCAGCGGCAACAAGTCAAGCCGCGCTTGGAAGTTGACAGTAACGTAACCCGGTTCCCCAAATTCTGGATTGTGGATTACAGAACGTAGACCCAGTCTTACCGAGAAGAGCGACCTCGGCGTCAAACCGACATTCAGGATCCCGCTTTCGACCTACGTTGTGTTACATGCGATGAGGACTGAGATGGGCACGGCAACGCGATATTGCCGCATCCTATTTACAACAACGCATACTATCGGCATCATTTCGAGAACAACTTTTGAAGCTTGAGCCTCTACATCTGACACATCCACTCTTTTCTTCTTTGCTCTCTAGCAGCATGCCAGTGTAAAACGAGAGACAGATTGCGCTGGAACATGACTGCCACTTGAGATGCACGTTGACCCGCATTAGAGGTGCACGGGAGGAAGTTGCGGTGAGAGCCAAACGAGTTGCTGCTTCACGGATCTGCAAAACCTGGAACCCATAACCTGGAAGCGTGATTTACAGACCTCGAGTGTGAACTCTTGAGAACCGATAGAGAAAAGCAAAGAAAGAAGAACAAGCAATTTTCCAAACACTCACATGCTGCGTTTGCTCCAGCTCGATTGAGAGAGCAAAAACCACGATCGATAGAACCGGATGGGTGTCAAATAAGAAGTCAAATATGCGACGCAGCGTACGATGTCGGACTTGTGTTCTGAACAATGGTACAGCAAAAAGACGAAGCTGCAGAGATTCACAACCCGTGCATCCTACCTCGCATTCCTTTGATGGCCCTCCGCGAACCCAGGTCTGCAACCTTCCTCTCGATGACATTAAACACCAGCTCAAATGCCTTGCCTCAAACTTCATGAAGACATCCGAGACGAGGGCTTGCTGACCAGGATTCAAGGAGAAACATTCAGTGTCCCCTTCGTGGGTCCACCAGCTTCTTTTACCTTCTCCACCAAGAAAGGCATGTGTGATTTCCCACGGAGAGCTTCAAACTAACCCGACGCTAAAGATCGAGGTTTCACGACCACTTCAAGGGGCCTGCAAGAGATACTGCATTATCTGGAACACCCTTTAGGGACTGACGTCTTAGCTATTCCTGGCGTCGTGGTCCAAGCCGCTTGACTAGGGTTCGGCGTGACGTTGACGAAATCGGCGAAGTTGAAGGGCATGCCAGGCGTAGTGGGCCCAAAGCCGAGCAAGCCGGCGTCATCGAATGTAGACATCATCGAAGAAGGGAGTGTTGTTGCCTTCAGTGGAAGTGTGGACGGAGGGAACATTCGAGCTTTTATACCAGAAGAAGCGGGTGAAGGAGATGCGGCGAGGAGAATGAGGAGGTCGGCACCGTCCTCGCCTGTTTGTGCATTCGTCGATGTGGTGTTGAGGGTCTTCTTACGAGACTGGGCAGAGTGGGCGAGATGGAGTGATGGAGTGCTGGCTGTTCGGGATAGAAAGAAAGGGATGTGAGGAGTGTCGACATGGAATGAGTGCAGAGGTAGATCTGCGTCATCGTCATCGGCGAAGAGTGGTGATGCTGGATCATCGGGTATAGTAGAAGTCTCCGAAATGACCGACAAGCTTGGTACATGTGAGACTGAGAAATGTGCATGCCAGTTGTGGTACACAGCTGACGATTCAGGCAACCTATAGTTGCTCTTCCAGAAGGGCGCCCTTGTGGTCGGCGTACGGGCCTTCGTGCGAGCACGCGAGCCCAAAGCCGGGTGTCTGATGGGTCGCTGGTGTTTGGCTCGCTTTGAATATCCACCGACGCTGTCCGAGTACATAGGCGCCGTGAGTGAAGAGGAGTCTTGCTTCTTGATAGGGTAGAAGCGATTGAAGACGCTCGAAGATGTGTTCGAAAGCGTTTCGTTGCACAGACGACAGCGTTTCCGCTTCAGCTCCGCCTCAACTCTGGGTTCAATTGCATCCAGACTGAGGTTCTCCCAGCCATGCTCGATCTTGACATTGGCAAGGGCGAGCCGACTCTGTAAAGCCTGGATCACCTGCAGGGCCGCTGTTAGCTTGCATGGCCGACAAGTACAGGTGCGAAAGATGTGCCACCTTCGACACCTGTGCTCTTCGCAAGACTTTACCGGCGACCTCCGCCAGCTCATCAAAGCGCTTAGGTGAAGCCATGGTTGCATAAGTTCACGGAGCAACGGTTGAGCGGGTGCTACAAAGCAGTTATAGGTACTCCGTCGTAAATGTTCTAAGTATGAGGATTGACTGGTAAACGTACAGGAGTAAGCGGAGACAAGTGGGGTTGATCGACGGAGCAACGACGGTGTTGTCCATCATCAGAAGCTCACCGAGGCGCCAGAGCGGTTATCTAGCATAATAAGGTTGTGAAGGAGTCATAAAGAAGGATCGGTCGTACGCGACGAAGCCGCAGGGGTCTTTAGTAAGTGCTTGCATGATAAACTTTTAGATACAGTACTAACGCAAAAGGATCCGTGGATTGGCCGGAATCCGCGTTGCACCCCGCAACGCGTTTCCCGACTCATTGTTTTTGACGCCCTATTAGTGGCCATGCAATGCAATCAGTTGAGCCTTGTTCCTATGGGTGTTACTCTTCTGAAGGAGTTTTCTCCATACACGCATGGAGCTGTTATGGGAAAGGCTAGTGAGGGTGCTACAATTGTGCGGGGGCTGGAGATACCCGAAAGTACTGCGCGCGATGTACACAATACGAAAAGGAGCCTCAAGGCCCAACGGCGAATCCATAGCTCGATCCGGCAGGCCAAACAAGTATGCAGAGCGCCATTAACGCCTTGTTCTTCGCATTGTGCGCCTCCAGCCTGACATCGCCGTTCGAACAGATCGGTCATCTTGAGGAATCTTGAGGGGGGAAGGGTGATGGCGACAGGGATGGTCGAGATTGCGCCAATCTTTTATCTATCTTCCAGACTGCTAGGTTCAATATCATTGTACCCTTCCGGATATATGCCGTGGTCGATGAGGTGTTGCTCGAACCCGACGTCATAGGCGGAAGTTTTCCTCGTTGTGCTTGTCCTTGAGGACTTATTCGCTGTGCTTGATGATTCGGCTCGCCTCCTTGAGCCCGACTGGCTTGAGCTTGTTGTACGAATGAGTTGGGCAGTCGTTCCTGGCTCCGGACACTACCAACAAATCAACGAACGTTGGAGAGCGATGTGGTAGAGCTCATTGCTCTGAAGTCAGCAAGGCACGAACCACCGTGCCTAGCAAAACGCCTAAGCTGTGCAGTGTGACGTTTCTCCACCTTCGATGATGCTGGCGGTAAGGGAACAGCAGGCCGGACTGTCTTTCTGTCGAACTCCCGAAGAGTACGAGGAGTGAGCCACTGCCGTGAGAGGTTGTCCCAGAATCTACTGGGGGTCCTATGTCCTGGCTGTCCTACGGGCCTCCGTGGTTTGGCGGATGGCTATGCGAGAGGATCTGGTATCAACTCCGCTTCAAGAGATGACTCTCGCTTTCGTTCTCGAATTTGGGATGCTAGTGTTTGGTTCTGAGGCATCAGGCCCTAGGATATGATCGGCCAGACCTTTGAAGAGCATATGTGTGTAGTAGTAGTAGTAGTAGTAGTAATCAATTAGGCCGTTCACCACCTTAACGGGGTATGTGGCCGCCACTATCTAACTAAACTACAGTATGTATCCAAATTTCAACCGCTCCAGCGTAAAGAGCCACTATCCGATTGCTAACCATTGCCGCTGCTGCCTCGATTCCAGAGCCATCCTGAACAAATGAAAGGAGGTGTATACAAACCTTGTGTGGATGAGTTGATGAGGTGGTTGATGTCCTCCCCACAGGCCCAGTTGCCTGTGCGGCGCATGTCTTTATCGGCCATGCGCTCGAAGAGAGTGCTTATGCTGTGTCTCACCTACGCTTCGGTATCCTGTGTCTGGCTGAGCTGTGTGTCCCTGCTAGGCACATAGTCCAGCCGCTTCGTAGCTAGCACAAACTCGATCGTTGCCCTAACCGCCTTTAGACCAGGCTTCCACTTTGACAGCTCGCCATCTTGCGCCGTGTCCTTATATCCACCTAGCGCGTATGATAGATCGCCGTATCTACTGCCATGTGCTGCTCGCATGCTCGAACGTAGATGCTCCCACTTACTGCACGTGAACAGCAGGTGCGGTATTGATTCTGTCTGTTGGCAGTGCTCGCATAGCTCTGATTCTGCTGCTCCAATCTTTGAGAGGTACTTGTTGACCCTTGCGCGGCCGGTACGTATCTGAGACAGGACAGCTGCTTCGCTGCGCTTGAGTGGATTGTATAGGGTGAGTGTGTGCTTCCCTGGCAGCGCTCGATCCATCTTTCTTGTGAACTGACCAGCCGTGCTCGCTGCGAATGCGTCGTAGTCGGGCTTGATCGCACACCTCTTTGCCGCGCTCTTTACAATGCTTAATGGTGCTGCTGATACTCTTACTGGGGGCGTGGTGCTTCCTTCGACTGTGGCGCCTTTCGCTAGTCTATCCGCTTCGTCGTTGCCTGAGCCGGCAACGTGCGCTGGTATCCAGTGAATAGTGATAGGCCTGCTGCCAACTGTCTAGTAGATGCCCGCTACCAGCTCCTGGTTTTGGTTCCTTCGAGGCCACTCTATAGCACGTACTGCTGCCTTGCTGTCTGTAAAGATTCTGACCCGTGTCCCGGGGTC
>AYQD01000059.1:0-22262 GCA_000504465.1 Cryomyces antarcticus CCFEE 534 | reverse complement strand
GGCGGGATCGACTGTCGCCCAGGGTTGGCTCCGCCGCCTACGTGGAGGAAAGAGCGGATCGCGCCATCGAAACATCGACGATTAAAACGTCCTCCGCATGGGCTAACGTTAGCACATAGGAGCTCACTCTCCTGCTACATCAATCTCTATTTTTAGTGGCGTCAGCAGCGCAGAGAAGGTCGTAGACTACTCTGTCGTCGCCATATATAGCACTCTCGTCAAGTGGGACTTTATGCGACACATGCAAGGAAAGGGTGCGATTGAGTTGATGGGCCAAAGCTGGCTCGTAGGCCATAAGACATGATACGTTTGATCTCAATATAGAAACTCTGCACTACCTAGATCCGGTCTAAGGGTGCGTATCGTTGCTGGCTGCGCTTTGTTCAATTGACAGTTGCGGGGATGCAGAATGCAGACGTATCACACCGGACGCATAATTAACGCCTGCCGTATCCAAGGTCGACAAAGCACGCAAACCGCCAAAGAATTGGAGGTGCGTTTCGAGTGAGCCAAGCCGTTTTGCAACGACTACTCTTCACTCGAGGTCGAGGATTCCGCCACGATGTGGCTGTCAAGGAAACTATCAAGAAACCTGTGTCTCCGCCACGCCCGTCGGTCTCAAGAATATGACCTGTGACACCTTCTAGCGATAGTTGCAAACATCTTGAGAACAGGCCTAACCATACTGGTCCGCAAGGGGAGCAGTAGGCCAACGCATGGAAATTGAAGGCTTGATTGGAAAATGATACAGTGCTGCGCTCATGGCTAAGAAAGATCAACCGGCTGAGGCAAGAGGGTGTGTCGGCTGCTAAACGTCTATCGGGACTGCAAAGGGCTGCAAAGCTTGCCCGCAGAGACCACAGTAGTGTCGTGTTATGAACGGCGTTGATCAGCAACGCACGCCGACGGTCAACCGCTGTGAGTAGTATTGACTGGATTGAAGAGACTGGCTCTGGGTACAAGTACTGGTGGTTAGGAAGAGTAAGAACAAGACTGTTGAACTACTGCCTCTTTGGTAAACGTACGCTAGAGAATGAAGAGACGTGTTCGTTTGCAGTCCAAAGAAAGGATCAGTGGTGGCACACAAAATCGCGAAGAGCTCCATCAGCTCCCCTAAGAACACCCCTTCTGTTACGTGGCGATCAGCAAATGTGTGCATAATGGGAGAGGTCCGTGACTGGATGCAGTGAGTAAGGCTCGAAGATGAAGATGGTTTAGATTTTACGGCTCAGCATCTAAAGCTGATGGTCCATCAGACCGCAGAGAGGATACCCTCTGCAATTGCTCGCCTGGGAGAATGGAGCGATACATGATTATGACACGAGTATCAAGACATGACCGGACAGCCCATGAAAGTGATTCGTGGTGGAGTGACTACAAGCTCCCGGATCTGAGCAAGCCCTGGAATCGGGAGTTCTAGAGCCGTGGGAACATCGTGAGATCGTCTCGTCACCCGTTGTCAAACTGCGTGAAACATCGTCAATCAAATGGCCATTGGTCCGACTCCGCACTTGAGTGGGACCGCGTAGGTTCGTCAAACCCATAGAGAGTCAGCTGTACTCTCCACAATCTGGCGGTTGACTGTGCCTCTTGGATGCATTGTTCGCCTGCAAAACAACCGAACGTATTGGAGAGCAGGTGTTGAGACATGCTGGACGTGAAATGCTACAAAGCACCTCCCAGCAACTCCTTCTAGGTGCTTACTTAATCTTAGGACAAGGTTAGGATAAGCGCGCCATTGGTACTTTCCCGTACCTTAGTCGTCACATCCTTCAAGATCGGGGTGCTCCGTCCAGAGGCCAAAACTTTACTTTACCGCTCCGCGGAGCCTACTGGTACAGACGGGCCCGTAGATCGATCGCCGACATCTGGTTCCCTTGAAGTCGAGAAGCTGAGGGACCTCGGATCTGGTGTTGCAAGCCTATGGTCGAGTTTCGATAGAATGAGTGTAGATCTTCTCCGTCGTAGGCTTCCCCTCAGTAGGATGGTAGTATGTATCCGGGAGGACGCTCCAAGAACGACCCCTGCGAACTAGGCGACAGTGTCGCGCAGAACGTGGCTACAAGGTGGTATGCAGGGCGGGCAACATGCATGAATCCTCTGTGGCTCAGGATCTCGTGATGGGGCTCATCTGTAGTAGCTCCTTATGGAGTGTGATGTCGGCCTTCAGACGCTGGCTCCCATGAGGGGTCAATGCGGATGTCGAACGCACATCTCTTTCGGTGCCAGACATGTGAATTGAATCCGCCCAACAACCCCAGGAGCCTGCTGTTGGACGCTCAGATGGTTGAGCAAGAGGCGATGGAAACGGTGGCCTTAACCTCCTGGCAGCGGACGCCAACGAAGAGTCTCACACCGAGAGATGCGTGATGCTCAGGCGGGCTTGAGAATTCCCGCAGTGATTCGCTGCAGGGCAGAGGAATGGGGGGTCTTTCGACCAGGCCGTGGCGGCCAGGCCCCACTCGAAGGGTGCAGGCATGGGCTTACTATGGTGTAGTTCCTCTCCGCATTTCCGTGAGCGGCCCTGATCCTTGGCCAACTGGGCTGCGGCAAGCCCAGGATGTTGAACTCTTCTCTCGTGATGTCCTTCGTCCTCCAGCCTACGAGCTGCGAGGTCCTTGAACCCTTAAAACGTTGCCCAGCCGTGACCACGCACGACAGAACGTGTGGACCTTGCCTACGCAACCAGTGAGTCGTGATTTTCCGACGACTCTGAGATCTCGAGTCTCTCCAGCTAGCGCTTGTGCACCGGGCTTCCCGCACGAACCAAGTCCCAGTTCCCCACCACATTCGCCCTAGTCCCCAGAGCCTCGTAGAACTCCGGGCAAACACTGGAGTCGACTCGAGTGGGGGCATTCTGAATCAGTCCAGTCCTGCCGTCTTCTGCAGTCGATCACTCCGACTTCGACTTCGACAGCTGCAGGCGACAATGCTCCAGCGACGCATTGGCCTGCCTCCTCGAATCAGATAAAGACATCACGCGTGGCGCTTCCCCACATTCCATCCCAACTGAAGGCTTCATCTCTTCCACGCTCTGACAGTACTCGGAAACAGACGCTCCAAACACAATTATTCGTCTCTCCTCCGACACACACTGCTCGATATAGTCCACAGTCGCCCGCAGGCAGTTCTGATCTGTGACAATCTCTGTGTTTTCAGGTAAGTCACACTCGAACAAGGACATCGCAAAAGCGAACACGAATTGATACGGGACGGCAGCGTGTGTTCCTTGTACCTCGAGGCGTCTCCTGTGCGAATAGAACTGTTGTGGAATAGATCTGCTCTACAAGGTAGGCTTGCTGTTCTCAACCAGGGCAGTGTCTGGACCCATCGCAAAGTTGTAGCTGACTCCGTACATATCAGAGCGCACTCTGGTGTAGAAGTAGATATACTGAAGGACGCTTCCGGCCTCTCAATAACTGTAATCCCTAGATTTCTCCTCGAGGTGAGTGCCTGTTCGCTTACTCTGCCTCCAACCTGTTGGCTTCTCACATACGTTCACCTCGTACCCTTGGAGATGGCAATGATGCCAATTCTGGACGCGGCTCTCGACACACCTTTTTCAACCTTCTCATAAATCCTTCACATAAAGGAAGGCATTCGGCAGCGGCAGAGCTCCGACGACTGCATGCCCATGGGGTGCAGTTCCCTGAATTGAGTCTTGGCCATCTCTACTGCTTGTCCCCGCCGCAGCGCCAGCCTCTTCTCTGCTCGTCATGGAGCTGACTCGTGAACTCGCAGCATCTTCGAAGACCGCTCACTGTGTCTTCGGCAGCTCATTTCGAGTCCGAGGCTCACACGATACGTGATTGTTGGACTGGCGCCGCAACGAACTGACGGAACTGACGGTCTCGTGACGCTTCAATGTCACCAATTCCACACCTCACCTAACTCACACCCCAATTGTTCGAGGTGTCTCGTTCGCAGCTTCATCATTGAACTTCGCCTGCTCCCCTTCGTGGATTGCAGTCATCCCAAGCCAGCAATGTAAGTAGCCGTCTCCTTCAGTCGTGTTGAGTTGTCAGCACAGAGTTCCAGCACAGTCTTCTACGTGGCGCTCTGCAAACCTCTACCCAATCTCACTTGGTGCCGCGTCTGCGACATTTCCGTTACGTTGCTTGTTCAACTCAGTGGTACGGACTTTGTACACCCATATTGCTCGGTCGGTAGGTGTAGCCGCTGCTTCGCCCACGCGTTTGAACAGCCTGGCTGTACCATTCCTGCTGCTGCTTGTCTCTTCGGTTCTTTGCACAGTTTTCTATGATTGCCCGAGTACGTGGCGTCAGTGCAGTAACCGTCTACATCTCCACCTCGGAAGCGGCTTAGCGCTTCCAGATCTGGTCGCGTGAACTATACGTGTTTCCTATCAAGCTCCAACGTTGATTCTTGTGGAGTGCCCCATGACTCTCTCAACTCTGTCCGCTCCAGCATGCTTCTGTTTTCTACTGTCAACACGTCATAATGACAAAGTTTCCTCGACAGTATAACGCACTTGCAATCTCCCGCAAACTCCAACCTCGCGCGTCGGACCTCCAAGCACACCACCACATTTTCCACGACACCTAACGACACTACAAACAGGAGCCTCCCGATCTTTCAATAGTACATCATCACTTGAGCGCAACGACATCGCAGCTTCGATCAACCTGTCTGTCTGCAACTTCGTTTAGATGTGTCATCTATTGGCCCATCGCTTTGAATTTGCACAGTCCACCTTCGATTCTGGGCCACGAACCATCGCCAGCCTGTTCGTCGTCATCCGCTCGATACCTGTCTAGCTGGCTCAGCATCTAAAAGCGGCACTCATTCGTCGTCGCGTCAGTGGTAGCCGACTCACCATCCCCGCACTCGCTCTCTAATCACCACCATCGCATACCCAACTCTCCAAAACCCACCGTCAGACTTAGCTGACATGACGTCCACCACCATTCAAGCCGGTCGCAGTGGCCGTGCCTCTTTCAATGGTACCCAGAATAGCAATGCGCCTTTTCTTCCGGAGAAGACGAAGCTCCACACAGCTCGCCGGTCGACCCCCGACTCCGAAGCGCTCGCATCCTCAGATGACGAGCACGATCAAGTGCAGCCCATTCAGGCACCTACAAACAGCGCGGCCCATCGTCCAGCACGTCGCTCATCCTGGCTAAGCGAGGTCCAACCTGCCACACAACGCAAGTTCTCTTTCACTGCTGGCTCACTTGCTTCGACCAACTCCCAACCACCTACGCCTTCGGCCGATGTGGCACCTTGGCCTTCCGGATCTCACGGGCCTCGGTCTTCGAATGGTGCCTCCTTTCCATGGAGCAGCCAAATTTGGGGAAAGGACCCGAATCGTGCCACAGACCCTCTACAGTCCCCAACGTCGTTGCTGTCCTCTGCACAGAATGGGTACTTTGCGAACCAGAGTCTCACAAGCCCTCCAGTTAGTCGCGATCTGGCCCTAGACACGGCCTTTCCCTTCGCCATCCCTTTGCATCCAACACCAAAGACTTATCGATCGCAGTCGTACTCAGTCGGTCAGATGGACACAGATGTCGAGACGGCATCTGTCAACGGGCTTGGTCAGACTCAAGTTGGACGTATGAGAGGTGGAGGACTGTCGGCTTTGAGACATCGCCCCTCCCGTCCCAGCATGCTTAGCTTGCACGATCCGATGAGTCTCGGTCAAGTTCAAGAAGTTGAGGACGATAACGAGAGCACTCGAAGCTCGGAACAAGGTGTTCAGTTACTCTCTCCGAGTCCCAGAGCAGATGCATTCGTAGATTCTGGACACAGCGCGTTGTTGAAGCAAGCCGCAGTCGAGAATGCTCGTGCAAGGCAGCGCGTTGCGGCCGGAACCATAACATCAAGTCATGATAGCTTACGCTATCGACAGGAAGCTTCGCCTCCAAACTTGAACGGAGCTCCCATGATAGAATCCGATTACGCGATCGATGAGATCGAGGACTCTCCAGATCCGCAAGCATATGGAAGTGTGGGTCCGTCGGGTCGGAGGTTTAGTGAATATGGTGCGATGTCCGACTCACGTTATCAAAGCTCAGACATAGAGAACCGGAGAATCGAGAACATCAAGAGGGCCCAATGGCAGAGTTCCCTCGGATTCGGTGGAATAGGGGACGGCCAACAAAGTCGACGCCACTCATTTGCAGATATACCCACTCGAAGAGGATCATCGGTCAGCGACACACGCTACGAACTGGGAGATTTGTGTTCTAGGGTCAGCAGGGAAGATTACACGAACGGTTATGGAGACACAACTCGTTACCCTGAACAGTCAAGCAGCCGTGAGTATACCTACTTTCGTAGATCATCCGGTGATGAACAGGAAGCTTTAGAGCGCCAGTATTTACACTATCGCAACTATGCAGCCTCCTACTTCTCTGGAGTCGCGCCGGCTCTCAGAAGTGTCGAAACGTCCTCAACGGTGACGCCGACTTCGACCCATTCCATATACGGCATGCAGAACCCGTATGGTATTCCTCATGCCTACGGTTTCTCGCGGTCCGCTCAGAAGTTGTATATCGTCTCCTTCAAGTGTGCTCGTGCCGACGTCTTCTATATCCAGGAAGGGACCGGGCTGCAGGTGAAAGAGGGCGATCTTGTCATTGTGGAGGCCGATCGGGGCACCGACCTTGGGACTGTAACACACGCGAACGTGCCATGGTCCAAGGCGAAGGAACTGAAGGACTTGGCTGCGGAAGAGCACTACAGATGGTTGATGATGTTTTCACGCCATAGCCAATCGGGCAACCCAGGCGCAACCAACCCCAACGGAATGATGGCTCACACTAACGGAAATCATGGTAGTGCCGTAGGCGGCATGGGCCCCCCGCATGCTGGTCTGCACGGTATGCCAGACGTTGTTGGCAGCGATCTCAAGCCCAAAATGATCAAGCGCCTTGCTCAACATCACGAGATCTCAACCCTGCGGGACAAAGAAGGCAATGAAGCGAAAGCAAAACGTGTCTGCCAGCAAAAAGTCGTTGAGCATCGTCTTAATATGGAAATTCTGGATGCGGAGTTCCAGATGTATGTATATGCGTGTGACCAAAGCAAAGAATGCATTGCTGACTTCTCGATTAGGGACTGGAAGAAGCTCACTTTCTACTACTTTGCGGACAACTATGTTAACTTCAATCCTCTTGTCACTGATCTATTTAAGATTTGGAAGACCCGTATATGGATGTCCGCCATCAATCCGGCCTCCTTTGTCACTCCCTCCTACGGACTTCAGCCGCCAAGTGGAACCGGCCCAGGTGCTTTGCTCAACGGCCATGACTCTGCCTCAGATCCTCGTTTCGGACCATACCACGGATTTGGCGGTCTTGGCCAGGTTGGGGACGGCAACCCGGGTAGTCCCATTGCGTCGGGCAACTCTTTCCAACCTAACGTCCCTAGCTATTACCAAGCTACTGGTCCGTCTAGAGTTTCTCCCACCGCAGCAATGGCCGATTTCACCTCCGGCCTTCAGCAACACAGTGGTCCTTTTGGAGTGTATTCTGCTTTGGCCTATCAGACCCCTGACAACCCAGAGAACAATGCTCAAGTCGCACAGCAGTACAACGTCGGATTTTCATTGGAAAACAACGGAGCGGGACGACGGCTTCCTCAGAATGAACGTGAGAACACGCAGCAAAACAGAAATCGGAACGAGCAGCAGCTCGGCCAGGACTGGACGACGGGGTTCACGAATATGTCCTTAGGTCCGTCTCAGTAGACAGACCGAGACGAGACTCCACGTTTGATGGTCACCATCCAAGCTTAGATCGTGCCATCTTCATCTACATGCCCCAACAAACACCCCTTCTCTCCTCTAAATTCGGTGTCCCTAAGACTGGAAACAAAAGAAGACTGCATTGGATAGATTTCTTCGCCAAGGCAGTAGAGCTTCTATTCAACTCATCTCATTGCCCCTTGCACCACTGCAAACCCACTGGCCGTCGCCGTTTAATCACGCCTTGTAGTCAACCGACCACGGTCAACAGCTGACGGGGTGTTCATGGAATCTACTATGTTCAACTAACCTGCGTTGGTGGAAACTTAGAGGTGTCACTTTACAAAACTAAACGGACCCAGTGGTATTGGCATACTGACGGTCTTCTTGTCCTTCAGGCTCTTTCAATCTTTTCACGAACTACGACCTGAGACGATGTCTGTCGCTTGAGCGTTCATGGCGTCTTTGCTTCGTGGAGAAAAGCACAGATGTATTCACACTTACTACAGGTTCGCAGAGGCGATGTGGCTTCGAATCAAATATCATCGTTGATGGACACGTATGAAACCGTGAATTAATGCTTCACATCTGAGCCTGAGACTTGATCAAACACAGCGTTCATCTCAGGAAACCTTGCCACCCGTGTGATGCAAAATAAAGGCGACAACGGCAACCACCGTCCTTGCCATCCACTACTGAGATCCGAACGAGCCTCCACTCAAAATACACCACGAACTTGGGTTCGTAGTCCTAAAGCACCGTGGGAATTCAAACCCACTTGAGCAGCACCGCTACTGTGTGTATGATGGCTAAGAGCGGCAAGCGCGAGCTGGAGGGTGTGTAGCAGCACAACGCAAGAGATTGCTGGATCTTAGCTTGCACTAACACGAGCCCTTCTAGCTGATGAGGCCTCGACCGCAGTACGGTCGAACGCGCCGCGTCGTTCCGGCTCATCCAGGCCTGCCAGAGCCAGACCGTATCCTGAGAGAACAGTGGCAGAAGATGATGCGAGTGATTCCGCGGTCGACACCGGCAGAACAGAGAGCCAGTAAGCAGTGATCATTTAAAGCCCTTCAGTTTCAGCAACAAGAACCTAATGTCGAGCCAGACAAGTGCTTGGACTGTTCAAGCAGTTCGAGAAGAGGCAGTCGGGGAAGAAGGATGTGTACGTTGGTGATTTTAGGGAAAGCGTCACACACGAGAATCAAGAGCTCAGCAAATTAGTAGAGGAAAGGGAGGCCAACGCGTGCGACACACGTCAACTTCAAACTCGGATTGCTACGCTGACTGATCCTTTACAGAGCCCGAGCGAAACACGACTTCTGCAACGAGATACGATCGCATATCTCAACCGCTCTCGCGCCCTTGGTATCAGACAGGAAGAGAATTAATCAGGCCAGGTTCGACAACCGTCAAGTTCCCGGCCATCTAGATCCCTTGTCGCACCCGTACCTGGCACACCTTTCACTCATCATCAAGAAATCCAACGTGTTACTTGCCGACTATTCGCACCTCTCCAAGCTCATCGATACAGTCTGCGAAGTCGGGGAACTGGGCGAAGGATGGCAAGAAGACTGTGAGCGGCTTGCGCGGCTGCTGGAGATAGGGAAGCACGTTGCTGGGAAGCATGTGGATGAGGTGGTGCAAAACAAGAGGGCGGAGACTTTGGCAAAGGGGAAGGAGAGGAATACAGCGGATGCAAAGGAAGTCCAAGAGGCGTCCGTCTTCTTCAAGAGGCAGATAAGTATCGAAGAGAAGTCTGGCGACAAAGTGCCGTTGCTGTTGGGCAGCACGCTACACCAGGTGGAGAAAGGTGTCAGAAGGATTGCCAAGAGCTTGCCATGGGCTGAGTAGACTACGAACTATCTTGCTGTCGGTGTTGTGTATGTCGATTTGCGTGCGGGGACTCATTCCTTTTCCATTGCTAGTGCTGCTTTGTAGGCGTTGCAATGCATTGATATGCATTTGGAATTAATCTCGCGGGGGTTTGCTTATAGCTACCGGCTTAGATAGTCTGATACTTGTATGCCGCTCAGGTTACGGTCTTTCTTCTTTGATGGTGGAAGCCGATGTTAGAGAACCTAAGTGGAGGACAGATTCTTCGCTTAGGTTGTCGCTAGCACGGTGAAACTACGGCCCACGAGGAAGCGCACCTCTTCGGAAAACCATCAACTGACTCCTTGACAGCTTGTGACGACGATAACGACCACCGACAACACACGCCCGACACCGCCGAGGTATGTAATTGTACCATCCCAATGTCCCGTTGTGGCTTTAACGAGCGAGACAACCTTGGCGGCCTTGCAGCAATTCTGCGAGGCCCGGCGACACTCCAGCTCTCCAGCAGAACTAACGCAAAAGTCGAGCAGATGGGTGCCCTCAAATACGTCGAAGAATTCCAGAAAAAGAAGCAGTCTGATGTCCTGCGCTTCCTTCTTCGCGTCCGCTGCTGGGAGGTATGCGAACCATCATGAGCGGCACACGGCGTGTCTTGGTGTACTCGTTGAACTTTGCTGAGAGTACATCAATTTTAGCTCCGACAACTCAATGTCATCCACCGCGCGTCTCGTCCTTCCCGCCCCGACAAGGCTCGCCGCCTCGGATTCAAGGCGAAGCAGGGCTATGTCATCTACCGTGTCAGAGTGAGGAGAGGTGGTCGCAAGCGACCCGTGCCCAAGGGTGCCACCTACGGTATGGACAACACTACAATTGGAGACACGTTCAAGAGATGCGGATACTTATTCTTATGGTTCCACAGGCAAGCCCACCAACCAGGGAGTCAACCAGCTCAAGTACCAGCGCTCCCTCAAGTCCACTGCAGAAGAGCGTGTCGGCCGCCGCTGCGCCAACCTCCGCGTGCTGAACTCCTACTGGATTAACCAGGACTCGACCTACAAGTACTACGAAATCATCCTCGTTGACCCGCAGCACAAGGCCATCCGCCGTGATCCCCGCATCAACTGGATCGTCAAGCCGGTCCACAAGCACCGCGAATCTCGTGGTCTTACCGCTACGGGCAAGAAATCGCGTGGTTTGGGCAGAGGTCACAAGTTCAACAAGACAACTGCTGGACGCAGAAAGACCTGGAAGAGGCACAACACCCTGTCTCTGTGGCGCTACAGATAGACGTGATGTGGATGTTGAAGGGATCGCGATGGATGCTCTGCTTGAGGCTGTACTCAACATTTGTGACGCTGAGTCGGTTTGCGCATCGATAATTCTATTACGAGATGAAATATATCCCAAGGTGCTTTCGTCCAGTTGCCGGTGACATTGACTTGGCCTCAACTGTGCACTCGACTCGTTCTCACCGAACAACATCGCTGGTTAACGAAGCTCCTAAAGCGTCGTGTTCTGGGCGCAATCGCTACGCTTGGATGGTAGCCTTGCTATTGACTCTGATCATGCCTTCATGTTCTCAACCATCTTCGCGCAACTGCCGATCTCCGGCCGCAAAAGTCCCCAATGCATGTCCAGTCTCCCCCGAACGAGTCCAACCAAGGCAGAACCTTCCACTCTTGGCATATTACCACGAGCACGCAAGCTCTTGCAGCTCCTCCACCGATCTCCACACTTAGCAAAGGTCCACACGTTCAAAGCCTCGAGTTGCTGCAGTGACACACAGCAAACCCACAGCAGTACTGCACAATTTTCGAGCTGTTAGTTGTCAACCAAGGCGTACAACGTATAACTCCGAATAGACGAGAAGTGACACAAATTTCTGGGAAGCGCAAAGCCCTTCGTCTCCTTGGCTGACACTCTTCAACCATGTAGCACTTCTAGGTCGATCTTGATGCAGCTGACTTAGGGCTTCGCTAATCTGGACCGCGGGATGGGCGCGGGGAAGACGCGGTCTCGCGCCTCGAACTACCGTAAGGTAAGGTGAAATATGGCGATAAGGTGTCGCTCGATGTTCAGGAAGGAAGCTGCCTGAGCTGTCAAGGGACTTTCGTTTTCGAGTCCCTCACACGCCAGTAGTCCAGCACCATACCTCCTCCTTCTCCGACCGCATCTCCCAAGCTTTCATCGTTCACTGTTCTACCTTGCCTGCGTGGTCTGCTCATGGGTTCCGCTCAGTCAACCCCCCTTCGTTCCGGCATGTCTGCACACAGCTTGAGCGAGAAGCGCAGCTCTCGAGCCATCACGTCGGAGAGAGATGCGGAGAAAGATTATGTGTTCGTGAAGGGGAACAGTGCAGCTTGTGAGATCCGTGCCCAGTCAGCTCTCCTCCCTTAGCATTGCTGACCGCTGTCCGTTGCTGGCCGCCAGCAGCACCTACTCCGCAGTTGTGCTCCAATCCCTCCTCTACGAACGTTTCCATAGTAGCAACGGAAGAATGGGTCCGACAGACACTCAAAGACCCCAAGAACCGCCTCGCCCTTGCAGCCCTCTCCTCCAACCCCGCCGCCTCGGTGCTCAAACACACTTCTGCCGTAATCGCCGACACGCAGACCTTCAACCACAAGATCGCCTTAGAAGGCTCGCCCGTCACCAACCAGCGCTCCTCCGGACGATGTTGGCTCTTCGCCGCCACAAACGTCTTCCGCGTCGCCATCATGAAGCGGTATGAGCTCGACAAGTTTGAGCTGTCGCAAGCATACCTCTTCTTCTGGGACAAAGTCGAGAAAGCAAACTTCTTCCTCGAGAACATCCTAGACACGGTGGACGAGCCGCTGGACGGACGACTAGTAGCAACTCTCCTAGCGAGTCCAGTCGGCGACGGTGGACAGTGGGACATGGTGGCCAACCTCGTCGCTAAATACGGTCTCGTTCCGCAATCGCTATACCCGGACTCGTTCAACGCGGAGAATACGGCGTTCATGGACCGACTGATCACCACGAAGCTGCGCGAAGACGCTCTACGGTTGCGAGCGTTATGCGCCACCTCGTCGCGGCGTTCCATTGCGGGTGAGAAGGAGCACATGATGCAAGAGATAGTACGCATCTTGACAATCTCGCTGGGCCCGCCACCGGCGGCATCGGACGATTTTACGTGGGAGTTCTACGACAAGGACGGGAACTTCAGGACTCAAAGGACGTCGCCTGTCTCGTTTGCGAAAGAGCTGTCGGATGCCAAAGCCATCCGGGCGTGCGGTGGCACGGACGTGCATAAGCTACTCAGCTTAGTGAATGATCCCCGGAATGAGTACGGACAGTTGTTGTCGGTTGAGAGACTCGGGAATGTATCGAATGGTCGGCCGATCACCTATGTGAACGTGGATATGAGCACGATGAAGAAGGCTTGTATCGCGATGATCAAGCGAGGCATCCCAGGTTTGCGTCATCACTGATGATTCCGATCTCTCTCTTGCCCTGTTGACTTGTGTTCGTATCCAGTGTTCTTCGGCTCAGACGTCGGCAAGTACAGTGACGGGAGCACAGGCATAATGGACACGTCCCTCTTCGACTACGAACTCGGCTTCAGCGTCCGTCTCGGCCTGGAGAAAGCGCAACGGTTAATGACTGGAGAGAGTGCCATGACCCGTAAGTATCTTCCCGCCCTGCAGCACCCCAAGGCAGCAGAGGATTCCCTACCCGCCAGGATTTTCCACCGTACTAACCCCATCCCCTCCACCCATAGATGCCATGGTCCTAACCGCCGTGCACCTCTCCCCCAGCGGCGCCCCGATCCGCTGGCGCGTCGAAAACTCGTGGTCCACTTCCGCCGGCACGGACGGCTACTTCGTCATGTCGGACGCGTGGATGGACCAGTTCTGCTATCACGCCGTCGTGGACCCCACGTTTGTGAGCGCCGAGGTCAGGAAGGTGCTCCAGCAGCAGCCGAAGATGTTGCCGTTGTGGGATCCTATGGGGTAAGTCTGATTTCTCCTCGTCGAGGAGTGTGCATGGACCGTGGGCTAATGTGATGGTGTGTCTAGGGCTCTTGCGCTGTGATGGAGTATCTAGTCGGCAACAGGTGCGAGTGCGGGTTGTGCGGTATTTTCGTGCATTCTGGACGCGGATGCGGCGGTGTCCTTCTAGGTGTTTGATCTCAGCTCCGCCTCCGACTTAAAGACTCGGACCAAGTCAAAATTGGGCTCAGCCAACTAAGCAAAGAGGCAACGCATGTTTTCCGTAAAATTCTTTCCACACGGTACCCGTTCGAGAATATACCGAAACTGACCTAACGATGCCAATGGGTATCATACTCTCACAACCAACCCGAACGCCAACTGTCTGCAGCATGATCCACCTCCACAGCACTCGGAACCCCGTCGCTACACAACCATGAGCACCAACACCAATACCAGCCGAACGCACCGAACAGCATCGCCCCCCACCTCCGCACTCCCCAAGCCCCGCCCTCCATCACCCCGCCGTCAGGTCCAGAACCTCCACCTCACTAACCCGCCACCCCCTCTTTGCACCTTCCATTCCCTGCACAGCAGCTCCACCACCCCTAGGCAAGGACACGCCACCCGAGCCCGTCATATCCACCTGCTCGACATCCGTGATCTTCCAGGAGCCTTCCAGGCTGTCGCGCAGCTTGATGGCGCGCTTTTTGGCCCGTGCAGGAGCCGTGAGCGCTGGAGGGGAGGGACGATGTTGGCGGGGCGAGCGGCGGGGATAGTGGGAGGTGGGAGATGAAGGGTTGGGGCAAGGGATGGCGGCGATGGTGGAGAGGTGAATCGGTAGTTCTGGTGTGGCCTCGTTTGGCTTCGTAGTGGCCTGTTGACGGGTCCTTGTGGCGAATTTGGGTTTCGCTCTGGAGTCGAGGTCGTCTCGCTCACGGAGTCGACGGAAAGAAGGCATCAGGTCGGCCACGGAGATGGGTGGTGGTGCGGGTGTTGTATCTAGCTGCATGTCCTCGTTCTCGAATACGGGCATCGCCGACGGTGGATGTGACGGTGGTAGTGGAATCACGCTGACAGGCGCTACCGAAGAAAAGTCGACGTTGGCATGTCGTGCCTTGGAGGGTGTGATGGACGTCGAGCGGCGGATCCATCCTGTTGTCGTTGTCGGTGGTCCTTGCTCCGGGGATGAAAGTAGTTCCACTACCTCTACCGAGACTTTGGCTTTAGACGGTGTAGGTTGTGACGGTGGTAAAGTAGTAGGTAGTGTGGTGTCTCGTAGTGATATATCGGGGGATGCCAGCCTCATGCTCGTGCTTAGAGTAGATTTGAATAGCGATGGAATCGGCAGTGACGGTGATATCGCAACATCTGTCACCGTAGCTGTTTCCAGCGGCGGCGGTGTTGCCGGCCTCGAAGATGACAACAGGGGAGGTGCATCGTCCAGTGATGTTGGAAGTGTTCTCGAGCGATGGAATGGCGACCGACGCCTGCGCCGGGTCACTGTTGAGGGAAGGTCCAACAACAGCAAATCGGCTAGGGGTGTTGCGCTGTCATCTGGCTTGTACATGTGTCGCAGATTTGGTGGCGTGGGTGTTAGGGACACGCGAACTCTCGGTGGCGGAGTCGACTCCGGAGAGGAGATGAGATCGATAATTGCGTGTTGAGTGATTCTGTGTGGCGGCAAGAAATCGAAGGGCGTGCGGAGAACGGGCGACGGTGGTGTTGGTTTGCGACGCTTCGTGAGCCTGTGAAGCGTATCATCATGCGAGAAGTCCACCTCGTCGATAGCCGGAGCGTTGGTCTTGCTGGGAGCTTCGGGAATATCAGACACGGGCTGCCTGCTGTTCAAAGGTGCATGGACTGGTCGATGGGATGCAGTACAATCTTCGATTGACGAAAGATCCACTGCATTGATCCGTGAGACTGGAAACTGTTCTTGAATCGTCACTGATGCTGGCACTCGTTGGGACGGCGCAAGATCCCTGACGTCGTGAATTAAAATCCCGTCTGCCCTGGGCTCCTTTGACTTCTTCCCCCTTTGACTCACACTCACTCCCGGTTTTGTGACTTTCGTGAACCTGTCAAGTGCTCCTCCTGCCATCCCACCATTTTTATTCGGCTTGTTTACTTTTGCGCCCTTCACTGCTTTGTTGGTCGCACTCTTCATGGCCAGGTACTTTCTGGGGTTTCTGAAACTCTCCTCCCAGTCTTGCAATTTCAACGGCACTCCGATCTTGACGAATGTCTCGAGAACCCAAACCTTGTCCATTTCCGTTGGATCGTAAGTAGAGGATCCTCGTTTCTTCGTAGGACTCCCGGGACATTGCTCTACTGATCCTTCGTCTTCACCCCCGGCAGCGTTCCCAATTGCTCCACGCTCCATCTCGGAATCGCTGTCGTTCCCTGCTTGGCCTTCTTCGATGAGCTCGTCAGGCTTCTCGGCATCAAGATCGATTCTGACAAGCTCAATCGGCTTGATCCCGACCCTCAACTCCGGTGTGCTGTCGGTAGTGACATGAGTCCGCTTGCCATGGATGGTCTTGACTAACTTTGCCTCCTTCCGCTGCTGCACTTCCAAGTCATCGTTGAGTTCGAGAGCCGCTCTCTCTCCTCGCAGTCTCAACTCTCTGACTAGTAGAGGAGGAGCCAGGTTTCTAATGAACTTCTTTGCACCACTAATGCAGTGCCATTCAAAAGCATCGTCCGTGAACTTCCTCAAACTAACAACGTCGATCTCGGCGTCCCATTCCAGAGTCTGCTTCAAGTCTTCAACCGTTCCGGCGTTAGACACATAAGGGTGTGTGTAATACCGAAGCACTTCTCGGTTTGGGAAATCTTCTGGTATGACCAGCGCCTTGCGCTTCTGACGGAAGAATTTACTCTCATTGGTCTTGATTTCATGGGCGAGCTGATCTCGCCATGCTTTTAGGCCTTCCTTATCTTTCCGACCAATCGCACAGAGAGACGCACCGAATCCAGCTCTTGCAGCCTCGCAGGCCAGCTTTGGGCCACATCCTGGGATACCCTCTGGGAGGTAATCGCCGCCACTCATCAGCGCAATCAGTACCATGCCCTCTCTGTCCAATCCTGCCGCCCCAGCTCTTGTTTTCTCAGAGTCGTATAGATTGACATGAGTCGGCACTTTGCTACTCTTGAGCTCCGCACTCCAGTTGCGCAAGGTGATGCCACTCCCGAACATCAGAGTGTCTACGTCCTCGCTCAACACTGCGTCAACGACCCCGCTCTTCTGTAATAGGGCGCACTCCGCCTCGGCCTCTCCGGGCGCATTGTGAATGGGGAAGCCAAACTGCTTCAACAACTGCCGTGCCAAGAATGCATCTAGACTGACTCCCTTTACAGCCCCATACACGCCCCCCACCCTCTTGTTCCGCTTGAAGGTAGGTTTGTTGGGTCCATCGAAGACAAAGAGCGGGTGTATAGACAGAGACAGTAGGCGCAGAAGGCGGTAATAGAAGGTTCGCAGAGCTGGATTGGTACCACCCTTGCCAGACTGAATCTGGAAGAGCCAGATGGAGACATCGATTGCGAGGCGGAAGGGGCGACCATGCTTTTCGTAATGCGATACTGAGAGTCTGGACAGCGCTATGCGGTCGCCAGGGCCGAGTTCTTTGTAGATGCTAGATAGACGTTAGTCGGTGAAATGCAAGTTCGAAAGAGAAGAAGGCAGTCACCCATGGATTCCCATGATGCTCTCTGCACCTAGCGATGGCGCAAGCGATAGCAATCCCACCTCTTGCCTCTTGCCTCTTGCCTCTTACCTCTTCACTCCTCACTCGTCAACAGGCCATTGTGGGTGAAGCGTGAGCCTCGAGCTTGTGAGGTTCAGGTTGTCCGGAGCACGGTGCGGCTTCTTCCGGTAACCGGGGCAACGGCAATGTGGGCAGGAAGCGCGAAGACGTGAGGATCATGTTGCTGCTCCCCGAAGACTGACGAGGGACCGTACATTACCACAAGATCAGGTAAATCATAGTCAGACTCGCGAACCATCGACACCGTCCCGTCGTGTTCCTGGCGCCATTTGTCTCTGGCCTTGCGGACATCTGGTGCTTTCGAGTCAACATCAGCACCTTCGGCCTCAGTTGTGCTTGCCCTCTGAGAGCACCACGCTGGCCAAGCACTGTGAGTACTCTGCTTCTATCAGTCGCCTCTTCGGCACTTCAGCGTCGTGCGCTGGGCCGTGTCTGTTGCTCAAAGTTGCATTGCAAGCTGTTGATCCCAACAAACGCGCTTCACCCAGTAGCTGCTTAAACGAAGACCATTTGCTGATATGGGGACACTCAGTTATGTCGCGCTAGGCTCTGCCGTATCGGCTTTGGTCCTTCTCCGACACATCGTCAGCGCCTTTAATATTCTGGGCTTCCTGGACCCTCTCGTCCATTGGCTCAACGATCAGCTACAAAGGCTTTTCTTGCAGCTGCGACAACTCGGCTGGTCGAGTCTGCAATCCTACGCAATGGCACTCCGCAGTGCGCCGTCGTCGCCAGAACCTCTGGCACCTTCTCCCGCCTCGTCGTCGCCTGACAAAACACCTGTTAGACGTTCGCGCAGATCCGCGGTCAAAGCCAAAACGATACTCGGCCCAAGCTCGCCGAACCTCAACTCGTCGCCGTCCAGATCGTTTATTGTAGAGACGGGTAAGAATGCAGGTGCAAAACCGTTGCGCATCAAGGTCACCGTGGAAGCAGAGCCACGCTCTACGGTCTCCGATGAGGAGAAGGAGGACAGTCTTGCAATGGGAAAAACTACAACTACTATGATACAGCTCAAAGACGCCGAACACTCGTCACCTGTCAAGCGAAGGGGCCGACCGAGAAAGTCGGTAGATGGTAGCTCTTCCGCAGTGGCCGGGTCCAAGAAGAAGAGGAGAGCGTCTACACCAGCAAAGCGTAAAACACGTGGATCTCTGGTTACTCTTGAGAGTGGAGATAGGGTAACCGACACCGAATATCCTCATATCGGGGACGGGTTCCCCACATGTGCTCCGCCAACACCGCCAAGACGGAGAGGCAGACCAAGAAAGAGTGATCAAGTTGTTCCTTCGAGTGACGGAGATACAGACATCGCTTTTTCCGATCCCGTGCCAAGATTGTCACCTCCTGCTCCGCCGAGGCGCAGAGGCAAATCTAGGAAGAGCGACCAGATAACCAGACCGGTCGATTCGAACGTGGAAGTCTCGCCATCAAGCCCTTTACTAGTGTCTGCTCTCCCTGTTTCGCAGCGTCATACACCTTTAGCACTGTACCAAATGGAAAGGGACTCGCTTCCGCCTGTCCAGAGTGAGGCAGACGCTTCGAATTGTGGTTCAAACCCCCCAGAGGAGAGGACGGCATTGGAGTCACTGCGGTCGAAAGACGCAAGCGAGATGCCGGAACTTCGAATGCATCATGTTCAAACCCCCGAGGACGGCGTGTTGACCAACGCGGATGGACTTGCATCGTCTAAGTTAGAGGAACACGAGACAGTCAGCACGACAGAAAATCAGGAAGACGAGGAGATGTGGTGCAGGATGGCTGCTTCTGCTACCGTGAAGGGTAGCGCAAGCTTTGACGATGATGCAGAAAACAAGGGCGACGAAGAAGATGCTGTTGCTGGAGCGTTTGGTGATGTAACAATGCTCGAGAGCGAAGGGTTTAGCATGGTTTCTGTGCATTCTTTACGGAGTGGGCGAGGAGGACCAGGCAGCTCCCCTGGCCTTGAGAGATCTTCCCTTGCTGCAGCCTCGAGGAACACTGACTCAGGCCTCCGACGTTCGGGAGACAATAATGAAGAACCCCCGACGCTGGGCACTTCCAGAAGGTCAGAAGGTCTCAACAGCACATGCACTCCTTCGCATTTACGGTCTTCCCCGCCGACGTGTCCACCGTCTATTCAAGTCGAACACGTCTCGCACACTCAGCTTCCAACGCCAAGGTTGGCGAAGGTGGTGAGTACAGGTGTTGCACTCCAAGGCATGATCAAGAGTCCGGAAAAGTTGGCCACAAACACAACTCTATCTCCCGAACAGCCCTCGAACAAATTGGGCAGTTTTTTCATTGGGTTTGGTGATAGGACTCGACGCGAGCTCAAGGCAGGCCTTCATCTTGGTGAAAGGTTGGCCAGACACGCAGGAGATTCGGGACTCTGCAACCTGCACAAGGAGAATAGTCCTACAAGTGATCACTTGTCCTTGAAAAGCCCTCTTGATTTGCCCGTTCCGACGCTACCGGACGAGGAGAGTACCGAGTCTTCCATCGCTTCTTACTTCCAAACTACTAGCAATTTTACGCATGCAGCGCATCCAGGGGTTTCGTCGGATCCCTTGTCAGGGAAGTCGACCGCGGCCAGCGACGATGTCTTCGAATGTCCACCACTTGTGCAGGTCCAATCTCCGTCGTATCCACGACTACCGACCCCAGATACCACTCAGGAAAGCTACGCTCTTGGCGTCCCTCCATCACTGACTCAAGCTGAGTATCCCACCTTGAATACTAAACAGCAGCAGACGCATCTGAGTCCGGCACGGAGCGAGCGGAGTGTGGATGCCATGAGCTGGAGGCTTCCAGTCCGCCTGTTTATATAAGAAACGATCACGAGACCGTCAAAGAGCAGACAGTCCACGTGGACTCACCGGACCTCCCATACCCCTTTGACAAGATTGGACGACGTCAACGGCGGGCCGTCTTGAACGAGTTGAATGCAATGAGTCCCAGCAAGATTGTCGTCATCGACTCCGACGATGAAACAATACAGTTCAAAGTCGAGGAGGCTGGTGAAGACGACGTTTGGCAACAAGGAGCATTGAAGACTTCTCCCATCGCATCCTCCCCTCCTAGCACCCAGCGAGCTGCTCACCAAGACGAGGATGAGCCCGTACAACGGCAACCTCAGCTCGAGGATCTGTTCGCACACGGAGGTCCTCCAATACCAAGGCGTGGCAAGCTGCCGCGCACTTGGCGTCGGGTAAGCGCGAACGACTTCCATTACAGCGACTCGCCCGAACCTGAGGAGGTTCCGCAACGCAAGCTTCTTTCACGACATACGAGTAGTGGATCGCAAACATTGACACCACCATCAACTGAAGATGAGGAAGACCCAGAAGAAGAGGAAGTGTCTCAAGTCGAGCAGGACGACACCGAGCTTCAAGAGGACGACAGAGAGGGGGCCACCAGTGCTGACGAGAGCAACACGACCAGTCCGGACGACGCGGAGGACACGGGCATATTCTGGCAGAGCAATCTCCCGACCGTCTTCAGCAGACCTCGCCATGAAGGTCCTCAGCTAAGGAACCGAAACCTTGATCTGACCACGCTGTTGGGTCTCCACGACAACTCCACCAATGCCCTCAGAAGCAGTCCGGTCCGAAGCTGCGCACCAAGCGGCCCTTTCCAGGATGCACCGAGGCTTGCACCGGCCGCGCCCCCTGCTGCGAGTCCATTGCGGATGAGACCACTAGAAGGCACCTTTAAGCATAGTCCCAGCAAGAGCAGTGCTGCTATCAGCACTCCACTGAGGAACAGCCTGTTACGAAGCAGCAAGGTCAGGAGCAGCCCGACTTATACGAAGCAGGCGAAGAGCAGTCCGCTGCAGAAAGCTGCATCGAGAACAGATGTCGGGGGAGAAGAGGAAGAGATCCTTGAAGATGCAGAGGACGGAGGGGGAAGTGAAAGAGGAATGTATGAAGGAGAAAGTTTTGAACAAGATAGTATCAATCAGAGCATGGCTTCTGACACCCGCCAACTGTACGCCGAGATGAACCAACATCAACAGTTCGACATCAAAAAGCCGGATGAGATGGAGGAACTAGTGCAGAACCCTGGGGGAAGATACGAAACTCAGGAGATTACTATTACCCACCGGCTGTCCATCGAGACAACACAGTACCATGGCACCAACTTCAGCGAGCTTGATGACGATGGCGATGACTCAGTTGGCGACCTTCCAGACAGCGATGAGATGGAGGAAGAAGACGACATCACAGAACACGCCTCCTCACCTCAACAGCAAATCAAGATTCCCGTCAAGTTCAACGACAACAGCGACCTCCACGCCGCTTCGACCGGCGACCCCCTAGCCCCGAAGAAGTCGTATCCATCGCTCTTCGGCACTATCCCTTCGTCGAAGACCCACAGCGAGCCAACACGCTCTGCCTCAATCGCCGCACCTCCTCCAGCTCCCACTGGAGGTATCTTCAGCCGCCTGAGCTCGACCTTCTGGTCCGCCGTGACATCCACATCGACGTCGGCGACCACCACTACCGACACCACTCGCTCCGCCACTCGTCCAGCACCGACCTCACCCGCCGGCAACACCGCCGCTTTGCGCGCCAAATACGGTACCCTGACGTGCTACGCCCCCTGGACCATCGCGCACTACCGCATCCTGCACAGGATGTACCGCGCAACCGTCCGCCAACCTCTCTACTTCGCGCCGCCATCAGCGGGAGGGACGTCGCGACCACAGTTGAGGAAGGAGCTGAAGGTCCTCTTGGGCAGAGAGTGCTGCACCCCCCACTTCACCTCCACCTGGACTTTACCGGACATCTACCTGATCGACGCTTTCGTGTCGCTGCTAGTGGAGCCGGGCGCGCACAACGCACGCGGGCTGTGGCTGATGGATGAGGTGCTACCCCCCGGACCGGAGGGGAAGAAGGGGAGCGAGAAGGCGTTGGGTGGTGGTGGGGGATTGGCGGAGGATGGGATGCGTTTGAGGGAGTGGGACGTTGCGGTCAGGCTGCATAGTGTCGTTTATGGGGAGCA
>AYQD01000058.1:0-22426 GCA_000504465.1 Cryomyces antarcticus CCFEE 534 | reverse complement strand
TCGGCCGCGACAGAAGTGCAGAGGGTGCGTTAATTGATCAGCAACGTCAAGTCGGTAACGTTAGGGTACTCTGTTCGAAGCACGCTGCACGCTGCACTCCCTTCTGCGTTCTCTAGTTGCTGCAGACCTGACTCAAGACGAGTGCTCATCCTGCTCGAGAGGAGGTGCCCTGCATCAGTAGGGCTCGCATGCATGGCGGATGTAACAGCCCACCGAGCATGTGGCCTAAGATCAACGGCGAAGGATACCACCTCGAGCTGTTGTGTGATGGCAAACAGTCCCTCTTGCGCCGGACATCTGCTCCAAGTTCCAAGTAGCTTGCCATACAAAGTCTCGCTCCAGGAGCCGAATGGCCTGCTCAGAAGATGGGTCGATGGCCCGTCCCAAGCTGGTGCACGGGTGGCAAGGGACTGAGGTGATGTTCGGTCGGCAAGTGGTGTTCATGTTCAGCGGGATCCCTGCCCGCTCGATTGGCTTTTTGCACCCTGGTGTTTCCTGCATGAGGAAGGAAACCTTCAGGCTTTAGGCTTCAGGCTGTTGGTTGCTTTGCTACCTGCCGTATTTACCCCTGAAGCTAGCCTAGCTGGCGTCCACACGATGTTGGGTTCACGCGAAGCAACTACCTTACTGCGCTGCGCTTTGGATGCGCCCGACAATTAACGTTGGGGAAATACTGCAGCGGCCTTGCCTCACATAATGTAACTTTCCAACTTAGCTTCATGCCTCATGCTTCGTGCTTCGTGCTCCACGCTCCACGCTCCACGCTCCACGCACGCCCGGATCTCGTTCTAGCCTTCTGATGCTCTACCTGAGACGACGTCGTTCGAAGCTACGACCACCTCATCCCGACGTGCGAACCTTGACCGGCTCCCAATACGGACTCTGTCACGCAGACCAGGCCTGACCTGCCCGGACTCGACTTCGCACGATGCCACGTGCTCATCGATTATGGTTATGCTCGGACGCCGGCTTCTTCGATAGGGTGGCCGGTCTTTCTGGGCTCCACTGGGACCCCCCCCCGAGAGCAGCGTTCTATTGTCAGACCCAGTCAGACCCAGTCAGACCAGTCAGAGTTTCTGTCTTTACCTGCGACAGTCTCCGACTTATCGTGATGAAGGGAGGGACAACTGCTGTCTTGTGTTTCTCGCGGCTTTGTTCTGGCACATAATCCCATTGTTCCTTCGCTTCACCTTGAGAGCGCATATGCACCACGTTGTCATTGAGACACGGCAGCTGCAAGTTAGAGACTGGTATTCCCACCATAGCCACTGCCCCCCATGGGCGACAGTATGTGTAACCACCCTTCCAACGGTCTTGTGGAAGTGTCTTTCTTACACAATGGCTGCATCAGACGTCAAATATGCATACAACTTCGCGGTGGAAGAATTGAGGGACCGCGAGTACCCTCAGATACAGGGTGAGTCTTCTTCCCACGCTTCGGGGGCCAGAAGGAGAAGACTGATTCGGAAAAAGGGAAGACATATCTGGATCATGGCGGAACCACTCTGTACGCAAAGTCTCTCATCGAAGCGTTCTCGGCCGACATGATATCAAACCTCTACGGCAATCCGCATTCCGATTGCTCGCCCTCCAAACTTGCTGGCCATCGCATCGACGAAATCCGAGAGCGCGCCCTACGATTCTTCAACGCAAGTCCGGATGAGTTCGACCTGGTCTTTGTGCCCAATGCTACGGCTGGTGTGAAGCTGGTAGCAGACTGCTTCAGAGACTATGCTGCCGCCAGCAATACACCGTTCTGGTACGGCTACCACCGAGATGCACACACGAGTCTAGTGGGAGTGCGGGAAGCGACAAAAGGGTTCCACCGCTGCTTTACCAGCGACGAAGAGGTGGAGACTTGGATCGAGGGCAGGACTGCTAGTGGTCATCGTCGGAGGCAGTTGGATCTCTTCGCGTATCCAGGTCAATCGAACATGACTGGTCGGCGGCTGCCCTTGGATTGGTATGCGATCGTGATGACTCGACCTCCGTGCTCACACAGCTGACTTGAATCGGCGCAGGCCTGGCAAAATACGCAAGAACTCTCAACGAGTCCCGACATACACTCTTCTTGACGCAGCGGCACTCGCAAGTACATCACCGCTCGATCTTAGCAATGCAGCAACGGCTCCAGATTTTGTTGCCCTGAGTTTCTACAAAATCTTCGGTTTCCCCAACCTTGGCGCCTTGATCGTCCGCAAAGTCTCTGCGCACATTCTCGATGCACGGAGTTACTTTGGCGGTGGCACCGTCGATATGGTTGTCAACATCGGCGACACTTGGCACGCAAAGAAGGATGTCACCGTACACGACCGCCTCGAGGATGGTACCCTTCCTTTCCTCAATATCTTCGCCCTTGACGCCGCCATGAGAATCCACACAAAACTATTTGGCTCAATGAAGCAGATATCAATGCACTGCGTCTATTTGGCACACCAACTCTATTCCGAACTCTCACAACTACGGCATTGCAATGACACGCCCGTCGTTCGTATCTACAAAGACGCCAATGCCATATACGGCAACTCTGCAACACAAGGCGCCACAATCGCTTTCAATGTACTGCGCGCAGACGGAAGTCTGGTTGGCTACGTGGACGTCGAAAAAGCGGCAGACGAGCAGCAAATCTACGTTCGCAGCGGTTCACTCTGCAATCCAGGCGGCGTAGCTACCTACCTGAAATGGACGCCTCCGGAGATGCGAGCCGCCTTTGCGGCGGGCCACAAATGTTCCAACCCCACGCAGGTCGTCAAAGGCAAGTCCACAGGCGTCGTGCGCGTGAGTCTGGGCGCCATGAGCACGCGTGCAGACGTGGAGACACTGCTCGACTTTATGCGCCAAACGTACGTCGAAACGGAGCTCGACGTGTCGGACACGGAAGCCGAGATCTTCACCGCGATACCGCAGGCGTTGCACGTCCCTGCCTCGCCCTCCGTCATCGTGTCCAGCTCGCACGGGTCACAATCACCCTCCTACTTCTCGTCGGCCCCGACCTCTGCACCCTCGGCGCGGACATCGCCGCGAAAACCACAGTCCTCGATGCCGACAACACCGCACAGTCAACACCAGAGATCGACGGCCCAGGCCTCGCCGTCCACGACGTCTGCGTCGAGTGTTACCACGAGCGAAACGGACACGATACACCGGCACAAGCACGCGCTCGCCGCGACAGTGACGGTGCACGAGGTGCGGCGGAAGCAGGGCCAGACAGAGAAGAAGAGCACATGGTCACGAGGGATGAAGACCGCTCTGAACCGTCTGGTATAAACGTGGGCCCTCTGCCCCTTACGACGCTTTCTTCGATCACGCCAGTTATGTCAACTTCTAATACTCTGTTTTGGGATAGCACACTGTCTTCTTCTGTCAACTCGATACCACAGGTCTGGGGTTCTGGGGGGTTTTCCGTGGCTTCTTTGGTCTTGTGCCTTTTTCACACACACACACACACACACGCGCGACCGCGAACAGCTGTTTTCCGTCTCGCGGTCTACTCTCGCTCTCTTCTGGCGTCTCGGCGTGCCACGGCAGCTGGCGTTGGCGTTGGCGTTGGCGTTGGCGTCCTCCGCGGTGTCCTGGCGCTTTTGTACATCACATGATCTCCAGCTTCGGCGCCCCTCATGCTTCCCGACTATTGACTCTTGTCGCTTCCCTCATCTAGCCCACCACACAACGTTCAACGTCGAACGCACGACACGATACGACACGACACGGCACTCTGCCGGCCCTGCATTGCTTGATCGCTTGCTTGCTTGCTTGCTTGCTTGCTTGCTCCCCCGCGTACACGAACGTCAAGTCCCGTAGTGCGCCAAGCGTGTGCCTCTCAGCTGGTACAGTCAGCGCCATACGCACCCCCACCACCCACCACGCACCACGCTCCTCGCGCATCGCAGACGCCGCACCGCACCGCACGTAATCTATTGTGCAGCGACTCTCGCACTTCGCTTGGCTCGCGCCGGTCTCCATCGCAGCTGAGGCATCGGCGCAGCTGAGGCATAGGCATTAAGTAGCGGGAGCACGAAGCGCTGGCGGCGGAGACGCAGCCTTCCAGTAGCGCGGCGTGCTTGGGAGCTGCTGACAGCGGGAGGGTGCAGTAACTAAGTAGCGGCGAGGCGTGCGGGAGGGTGCGTTGTGAGGATACACACGTGCGTGACAGCTGCTGCCGCTGCCCGTCGCTCTGTGCAGCTGCCGTCTGCTCTCCGGTCCTCGACTCGATGCCGTCGTCCTGCCCGGCGACTTGGGCGCTGCGGTGGTGGGGGAAGCGGCGTGTGCGCAGCAGACGAAGGAAGTGTCTTTTGCGACTCTCAGCCGTCGACTGCCCGGCCCCATCTGAGACTCCAGCTGTGCGATTGACCGCCCATCTTTTTTCTCCGTCACTTGTCCGCACCGCCCTTTCCACCCGCTGTCGTTTGCTTCCGTGCTCTCCTAACCCCTGTCATCGGGCCTACCAGCCCCCGTTTCAGTACACGACACCGACTCCACGCTGTAAACCGTCTCGTCGTCTTGCGTTCTCTTCTGTCCTCTCCATCGTGTTAACTTCCCCTCCCCCCCCCACGCACTTCCGCAGCACCGCCTCGCGCCCTCCCGTCAACGTCGAGCACCAACCCTGCAGTGGGGAATCGAAAACGTGTCGTCCGCACCCCGTCGGCTCTGTCGCACCCCACCTCGCCGCACCTCGCTGGAGGAAAGGGTGTGAGTGTGGGTGTTGGTGTGGGTTGGACGGCGGCGGAGGGGATGGTTGGGTTTGTTTTCGCGCTCGTGCTGGCCCTGGCTGGACGTAATTGGCGGGCCTGGTTTCGGGGCCTGTGTGAGCGTGCTTGAGCCAAGGCGTTGTACAGCGCTTGGTGTCACGCGGGATCCAGACGGGATTGGGGATCCAGACGGGATTGTGGGGTGGTTCGTACACGCGCTCTGTTCGTCTGCTGGATGGGTCCGTCGCGTATCTTCCGCGCCGTCTCGAGACCGACAACACGACAACGCTGCCTCCATCTTCCGTGCATGTAGGAGTGCCGTGGCCGGCTCTACAACTGCACGATGCAGGATCCGAGGAACTTTGCTGAATCACAACCGACGGTGTTGTTCTAGGAGTGTGGGATTCCAGACCGTGAATGCACCTCCCTATTATGTGGATCGATCGCCATGTGACGTGCACTCGTAAAGTCTATGGTATCGTGCCTCATCCATCGCCGAGCCCATGCAAAAGCCACCTCCCTCCCTCCCTCTCGCAACAGCGAAACTTCTCTTCTACTGCTTCGACTGCAGATACGTGACGAGTTCACCAACCAACCCTCTCGTCCCATCGCTCAGCTGCTCCTCCGGCGGCCCCAGCACCTTCTCAAAGACCGGCAGCAGTCGCCCTGTCAGTGCCTGCACCGTCTTGTCGCCGCGCTGGTAGAGGCCGACGATCATGCGGAAGACCGCCTCGTTCTCCTCCCAGTCCTCCTTCAGCGGCAGCAGGTCGACGAGCCGCGGCAGCACCTCGGCGATGGGAACGTGGTCCGGATGCCGCGCGATCATGCGGCTGACGCAGCCGGCCGAGTTGTCCAGCAGGCGCGCCTCGTTCCTGTCGCCGGTGATGACGGGCTCGAGCTTGGCGAAGATGGTGTTGTAGGTCTTCAGTACGATCGCGTCGGCCGTGCTCTTCTCGCAGATCAGGCCGGTCGCGTAGGCCGCGTTGGACTTGGTTTCGGGGTCTTCGTCGCTGAGCCGGTGGATCACGACTTTGAGGAGGCCGGCGGTGTAGGGCGTTACAGCGGTGCCCATGTTGCCGGCGCACTCGGCGACGGTGCCGACGGCGGAGCTGCGCTCGTACCGCTCTTGACTGCTGGCGTACTTCAGCACGGCCTTCTCAAAGACCTTCCACAGCTCGCCAAAGCTCTCCCCGAGCGCTGCAGCGAGACATGTCACGGTGTCCATTGCAGTCTCAATGACTAGCCAGTCATACTCTGACGACTCCTCGGGAACATCACCATCTTCGCCATCCTCTTCGCCCAGGTCCTGTTGACAAGGGTGGCGTTTGGTGAGGATTGATAGGAGCTGGTTCGTAATTTCTGGAACGGCTGTCCCGTTCTCCGTGATCAGAATGGTGGGGCCGCAGAGTTTGAAAGTCGCTGCGAGGGAGCGGTTGATATCCGTCACGGTGCCTCTGCAGTAGGTGTTAGCCACAGCCATTACTCGAGTGTCAAGCGCAGAAGGAGGGACATGGTGAATCGAATCAGAAACAGAATCGCGTTCGCAGCATTCGCACTTTGTGCGTCTGAGTGAGCTGGGTATAACGAGTGTATTGTCATCACGTAAGAGAGAAACAGGAGAGGTTGTAGAGACAGAAGAGAGTGTAGAGACAGAACATACCGGTCAATCTCCTCCTGCCAGACAGCCAACGTGGCAGTCATAACGAGGTTTCCCAGCTTGGCCAGATCCTCCGTAGGCTGCACCTGCAGTGGAATGCCAGGCTTCCACTTCTCCATTCCGCTGCCTTCGGCCAAACCCCATAAGCAAGCATAGCCTCGCCACAGCGTGCCGATGGCCGATTTCCTCACTCCCTCGTACTGATGCTGCACCAACGGCAAGATGATCTCGACAGTCTTCTGAAAGTATGGCAAAAACTTGCCTCTGCTGTGTGTCAGAACATCACCGACAACTTCAATAGCAATCTCCTTCTCCATGGCTACGTCGGTAATGGCCCCTACATCGTCCCAGTCGTCCTCATCGTCCTCGCCGTCCATGTCATTTTCGGCGTCTGCCACCTTCATCTTCTGGCCGGCGATTACGACGTCCTGGCCTAATAGCTCCTTGACTTCTTCAGCAAGCTCGACGTCGAGCTTCGTCTCGTCTTGCTGCAAGCACTCATGGAGTCCCTTCACAACGCCGTCAAGATAAGGCGCAAACTGCTCCTCATACACCTTTGCCATCGTGCTCCATAGTATGTAACTTGTTTCACGCAATCTGGGGTGATCGAGATGCAACGCCTCTTCCGAGGCCTCCATTAGCGGCCGCACATACGGCTCAAATGCCACAGCACCAACGGCTGGGGCAATTTTGCCCATGGTATCGCACACCGCGCCTCGAAGATCGAGCTCGTCCTTGCTGTCTTTTATCGGGATGTATGGTCCAAGAGCTTGCATTGTGGCTGCGAAATATGGCATGAAGGCGCCTTCACAGGCAGATGCAATCGATCCCACTGCTCCTACAGCGGCAGCCTTGACTTTGAAGTTGGGGTGTTCGAACAAGTGACTGAATCTCGGAACCAGCTCCTGAACGTATCTTGCAGCATCTTGTGGATCTAGGCCCTCGATGAGTGATTCAACAGCCATGCAGCTAGCTTTGACGATGCCCAGGCTCTCTTTCCCATGTGGCCCTTGCAGGTTCCTGAGAGCCATGTCGTAATTCTTTACAAGGGCCGGAATCAATCTTGCGTGCTCTTTGCCCATGTCCTCTGCGAGATCATCCGACAACCTCGCAACACCGTTCAACGCCGCGGATCGTACTCTCACATCTGGATCCTCCAACAAGTGCAGTACCATGGGCAAGATCTCTTTCAGCTGCGTCGCAATGAAATCTGGAGCACCCTCTACGCACATCCCCAGGGCTAGTATACCAGCCTCCGAAAATCAGGGTTTTGGTTGTTGACGTAAGGGCCGATAGCCTTGAGCAAGGGTACCACGACTTGACTCGGGGGAAGACTCCCAGAAAGAATATCAAGCAGTCCCAGTGCCGACCGAGCTGGGGTCGCGTCTTCGTCATCGTCGCTCGACGTGTCTCCCATTTCCGTAACGATCTTAAGCGCCTTTGTTGTGAGCTGTTCGCCAATCCTGAGGCTCTGGACCTTGAGCTTGCGATACCTCACCGCTTGCATCAAGAACAACAGCGCTTGTGTTCTTGCTGCTTCGTCGATGTCGGTGTTCGACGCCATGTCCATCATGAACTGCATCAAGTCGCCGAAGTGTTTGTTGAGTAGCGCAGCATCATAGCCAAGTAGTTTCTGGAAAACCTCGAAAGCTTGAATCGTATGCGCCTCGTCCTCTGCCTCTATGGTTTGCTTGAGAACAGTGACCATGTGTGGGATCGCAATTTGGAAGGCTTTCAACGACTGTACATCCTCGTCCGTATCTAGCACCATCGCTAGCTCAGAGAGTGCAAGCATTGTGTTTATTCTGACTTCCACACTCTCCGGGTCTTGTATCGTCTTGCCAAACAACGTAAACATCGCACTCAGATTTTCTGGGAACATGTCGCTCATCGTCTCCAGCAGCGTGTATATAATGTACACACCCACCTCCCGATGCCGCACAGTCGGACTCGTGGCGGCTTGCTGCAGATAGCCAGGGAGGTCCGCCCATTCTCCATCTTCAAGGTCGATCTTCGCGATAGCAGTGATAACACGTGCAGACGAATGCCGCACAAGGGTGTTTTCCTCGCTCAGCGTCGACTGCAGCAGCTGGTTCCTGATCTGTGGCTTCTGGTCTGCGGGTATAGAAGCCCAATGCTTTGTGGCGAGTTTCCGTGCTTCTACAGCGGCAAGCTGGCGAAGCTGTGACGACTGATGTGAGACGAGGATATGAAGCAGGGCGGAGAGAGAAGCAGGCGAGGTGTAGTATTGCTTGTTCAAAGTCGACGTCACCTTGAGATGGTCGGCATCCGCTGGAGATGGTCAGCACTTTCTCAGTGTCACAGTAGACGGTCGAACATACGGGCTAAAAGGCTCTCCAGGAGCCGCACGAACTGTTGGTCTGCCATGAGTACGCAAAGGGGTATCAAAACAAACGAGATGGTGAAGAAAGGAAACAGTGAAAAAGAGAAAGGAATGCATTTCGCGTGCTCACTTTCTTAGCGTGAGAGGAATATTTTTCGGACTTTTCGGCCTGCCAGCTCCGGCGGTGAACCGCTGGCGTCGAAGGTCACTGAAGGGATCAAGATTAGATAACAACACAATGCGAGGTAGCGTACCCAACTATGGAGCTGGTATCGTGAAGATTTCAGGCACAAACCTTCGTTCTCGAGCTCTTGACTTTTTATTCTGCTAAAGTACATCTCACGTTCTCAAAGTTACATAGAAGAAAAGCCAACCCAACCCATCATCCCCCTTCTACAAGTTCCTAAGATATGGATGACCAGGTAGGAAAGCGCCAATGGTTGATTTGAGACATGGGCGTCTCAACGGGATGTCCTCGCCGACATGCCCTCGTCAAACGGATGGAACCTGAAGCTTGACCTCCGCGTAACACCCTCCGCGAGCTGTAGTACTGTAACCTCAATAGGGAGTATATGGGAAAGCATAGTCCGTGCATGCAATGCAAGACTGAGCAGCTGAGTCAGGACGAAGGCTATGGTAGTACGGGTATCAAGAATCGCCGCCAGACGCTGGAGCTGCGGCGGCTGCGGCAGGCGCAGGTGCGGAGGAGCTGTCGCCCGCTTTGTTGAGATCGCCGCGTGTCCCTCGTCCTCCGCGACCACGATCACCTCCGCGGCCTCGAGCTCCGCCTCTTCCGCCACGCCCACCTCGGCCGCCCTCACTATCACTAGCCCCTCCGCTCTGGCTGTGATAACCACCTCGTTGGCCGCCCTGGAAGGATCCACGGGGGTTGTTGCTCCAGGTCGCAGCACTGCCGTGGCGCACGGGGGGATTAGCTACCTTTAGCTTGGTTCGGGGATTCTTCGAGTCTTTCGAGATTCCACGAGCAAGCACTTCTTGCATCTCTTCGGGTGACGAGAACTGTGCGACCCAGGATCCCATGTTCTTTCTCTCCATCCTTACAATCTTGGCTCTGTCTTCTTCGAAAAAGACCAACCGTGCATCCTGCTCGTCATCGATGTTGGTCTGGATGAAAATGCCTTGGCTTGGCTTGACATCTTGAGGCTTTGGCGACTGGGCGGGAGGTGCCGTGGTCTTTTCTGAGGTCCCTGTTCCATTCGGCTTGACCTCACTAGGAATGGCCTTCTCTGCACCGTTACTTGACGACTGAGTTGCGTTGGTATTCGGTGCAGCCTCGTTGTTGGCGGGCTTTGGAGTGGCAGGCCTACCCTGTTCCTTGGGTACCGCGGCTGGTGCAGGTGACGGGCCGGTTCTGGGAGGTGCTAGCGATGGGGGCTTCGTTTGCTGTTGCGACGCTGGTTGCACCGGTGCTGCCGTAGGAGGGGCCTGCACCCGCTGCTGCTGAGGTTGGTTGTTCTGCTGAGGCTGACTGTTCTGCTGAGGCGCTGTCGGGCGTGCAACAGGCATTCGGTTCTGGTTTGGTACCGGATTGGCGGAAGGCATATGCACATTTCCCGCCATTGGTGCAGTAGTGTTTGGCGATGGAGCAGTTGGCGGGGCTTGCGGACGTTGGGCAGGGACGCTCTTGTGACCACGGTGAGCGAAGTTGAACCTTGCGCTCTCATTTCCGTCCCAATTCTGCCCCCCTCTATGTCGAGAACCAACCAGCCGAAGGCAGCATCCGCCAAGTTGAAGTTCCACATGTTCTTGAAGGCGCTCTCGTCCACCTGGCCTACTGTTGCTCCAGTCACTGGGCCGCCGAAAGGGTTGCTGCCATTCGCAACCGAAGGCATTTTCTCGACGATGTCGATGGCCAGGTTCAACAATCGATTTTGCGATTCGTTGTCGGCCACAGCTGGACGAACCTCGTTCTTCACAGTATCCCACACGTCGTTGAAAGACGCTTTCGAAGCCGCCAACTTTCCTCTGTAGTGGTCTAGTGTAGGGTTGACGCTGAACTCGTTGTAGGAGCTTCCGTATCGGAAATGCAGCCCAGCGGAGATTGAAAAATCGGCTTTGAGGGTGACGGAAAGCTGGTTGAGCAGACCCTCGCGAGCCGGAGAGGCATGAGTTACGAACACACGGGTTTCTGTCGGATCGAAGACACGATTGGCCGTGTCTACCAGCTCACCTATTTGCAGGAGAGTTGTCCACATGGTGCCTTGTCCCCCAGCGATGGTGGTCTTGCCTTCACCGTTGTCGAAGAGCTTGTGCATGACCACTGCACCACCAAGACCCAAAAGGCGCAGCTTGACACCGCCAATCTCAAGCAGTCTTGAATGTGCTTCGTCGACGATGTGCAGATTGTCAATCTTGTATTCTCCAGACCGGAGCTTCTCCAAAACTCCAACATCTTCACAAGCTCCCCAGACCGTATACACCGGTACTTCAAGGGCAAAAGTCTTGTTCAGAAAGTGTGGTAGGTCGGAAAGTGAACAATTTTCTGCCCGGAAACGGTCCTTGATCGAAGACTGAAGTGGAGCCTTTTGAAACTCGTCTTTCAGTTGTGGAGGTAGTAGCGGAGAATATTGAGTGACATGTCTCAAGGTTCTGTAATGGTCGAGTCAGTGAGCTGCCAAACCATGACATGTGCAGCAGCGATTCGGTATTGGTAGGTGCTGGAGACTCACTTCTCGGCAATGCGATCTAGCGAGAATTGATCGTAGAAGCCAAAATCTCCCGTATGGATGATGTAGTCCGCCTTCGCTGATCGTGCCAGTTCGTTGAGAGATCTGAGATGACCTAGTCATCGTGTCAGTCTGCCTGCATGATTCGTGGTAACGCTGGTATCATGCACCTCTCACGTCTGCAATACAGAGAACTCGCGCACTGCCAGCTTGTACCACGCGACCTTGGTTCGGAAGAAGCGGTGTCGCTCCAGATGCTGGTCCGCTAGGGGGCGCGCCGTTCGGTAGGTAGGCTTGACTGTAGGCGCGAGGCTGGTTGGACACTTGCTGTTGTAGCATCAGTATAGACTAGATGAGAGCGGAGAAGTCACTCTGTCGCTACTTACAGCAGCCATTAGCGTAGATGTGTCTGTGGAGCGTTCGCGGCGGCCGTTGGCGTAAGATGGTCTTCGGGCTCGATGGCAAGGGATGCGCAGGGCTGTGAGATAGTTGGGTCAGTAGAGAGAATGAAATGTATGAGGGTCTACGGAAGTGAAGACAAGTCGCTTTGGTGGTGCTTTCAAATAGAGGCAGGAATCTTCTTGCCTGTTTGAGAGCTCTGGTCTTTGCGGCTGAATCTCGCCGCCGCCGCCGTGAAAACACCGTTCCGTTTTCCGTTTGAAGCAGCGCGCGTAACGCTGCAATGAACGACATCCCGTCACTTAAGTGACAGCTCCGTTTGCTAACATACAAACTCCATTATTCTACAAAGCCACATGCTTCGAATAAGGGTTCTTCTGTCTGAAGTACAGGCACCGTATATTCCATAGTCATGCCTTGATCCTGCTCAAACGCGTCCATCAACCATCTCCTCGTTGTTTCCTCAATGCTCCACGAAGACGCTCTGGTTTCATGAGCTTACTCTTTCTTCCTGTCACTAAACGCTGCTGCTTATGCAGGCAGGATGGTTCGGGTTCATGGTGGCTCTAGTCAATTCCCTCTCTACATGCTTCTTCGTTCACAACACACCGAGGACTTGCGGCCTCGAATTCTTCTAAGCAATTACTTGTGCTGCTCATATATCCAGTTCGTCCAAGACCCAGTGAAGATGTAAACCGTCTTTGTTCAGCATACAGCCGTGGTCGCTCAACGATAATCGTGTTAGATCAGGATCTTGACAACACATCGCCTAGGGAATGAGCTGCTCTCTGTCCTGCGAATATTCGTTCCCATGATATCCTACCGCTCACACTTAGGGGTCTAGTCATGGCAAATGCCTCGTACAATGCAAGTCTAAGTATTAGTTACGTTAGGCTACATTAGCCGCTGCCTACAGTAAGGTTTGTTTCCATTAGGAAACTAGTAACTTGTCTGGATGAAACAATCAGATCATACTAGTACTCCTAGTTTTGCCTGATGTGATGGTGGCTAACGCTACCGTCCGACATATACGACATTTAACCTAGATTGAGGATGATTCGGGACGCTAGAAACTACCAAAAGAAGAGCTTAGGGTGTTAGATCTTGCACGAGAGAGTGGTGGCTAGTCGGAAAGTCCTCTTACTCTTCCGAGATAGAAGAAGTGTGAGCTTCAGGCTACAAGCTAGAATTCCAACCTAGTCGGGTGACTACTTGTGAAGAAGAACAATACCGCAATCACTTAACATCGGATACCTTTTCCTACCCTAGACCTATACAGGTACTTCCTACAACGCTAGATACAAGACTTCCGCCAAAGATGTTTCGAACTTCGGTCGTTGTCGACTTGTAATAGATTAAGAGATGTATCAAGCGACAGACAGAGACTTCTGGTAGCTCTCCTGGCGTTAATTAGCTGGATCACAGGCGGCGGAAATCTTTTACTACTGAGTTCTCAAGCACCTGTCCCTGCTCATCCACTTCTGGTGCTCCTGGCTGAGGCCAAACAGCGCCATGTCGTGCTCAGAATCCGGAGAACTGATAGTGTCGTCAAGTCATACCTCTCTACTGCTTTTCGGTGCTGCTCAACCCGGGCGATGTTGAGAAGGAGCATTTTGTGCAGAGGGTCACTCGGCGCCTTCCTTAGCGCAGCGAGGCTGTCTTCGTGCTTTCCTGGCAATGTCTTGCGACATGAGAGTTGCAACCCTCAATAGTTGATCTGAAACGGGGCTAGCACAAGATTCCTCAAAAACGTACAGCTGTTGCCCCGGATTGCATCGTCGACCCCTCACGTGATTGCCTGTTCACATAGTCGTCACTCGTTCACTTTCGAGCACAAAAGCCTCGCAGTTCATCATCTCATTGCACACCTTTAAGCCTTTTTCAAGACACCCATATCATCTCGGCTTTTGTTCGTCTCCTCCGCTAGCCAATACACCTGAATTGCAGTCAAGCCTCCCGGTCGCGAGCTATTCGCCATCCCCTCGTCCCACCAATGTCGGCCCCTCACGGAATTCCGCAATCTTCTCCAAATTCGGTTGCGTTGCTCCACAGTACGGACAGCGACATCGAAAGAGTGGCGGTCCTGAAGCCCCAATCGGGCAGCGAGAGTGGAGCGTCCAACGATGGCCTATTCATCGTTAGAATGGCACGGGACAGAACGATCCTACGAGTGGAGAAGATCGTCGGGACCGAGCATGTACGCTCCGGTCGTGCCCAGCGAGAGCAGGACATCCTCTAAAATTTAGCGCATCTCAACGTCGACAGAATCATAGCTGGTTCTCTTGACGATTCCGTGTCCCGACTGAGTCTGTTTCTCGAATATTGCGACCTCGGCGCTTTGGACCGCCTCATCAACGGGCAATTCACTATGAGCGCGCTCTTTCTACACCGCCGTCTGCTTTGCATTGTGTGAGCTCGGGCTAATCTTGGTGTCCCCGTCCAGCTACTTGCAGCACGAGTAGTGGATCTCCGAGGAATATCTATGGCACACTCTCACCGACGCGTCGATCGCGTTAACCTACTGCCAGTATGGGCTCCTGGATGGGAGACGTCCTTTCGAGGAGTGGAATGAAGTTTTCCATCGTGACGTCAAGCCGTCCAACATCTTCCTCTCCTCCAGCAATACACGATCCGCACACTATCCCCGCGTCGATCTGGGCGACTTTGGCTGCGCCATCTTCTCCATCGGCGTCGGACACGAGCCATCGGACGGATTGGAGGTCAGTCACGCTGACGTGCTTTGGCAACCTCCCGAGAGTCCGCGGTTTCCCCCTCGAAGCGATGTCTACCAGCTCGGCATGGTCATGCAGTATCTGGTGAATTGCACAACAGTCCTAAGCCCAAGAAGGAGGGATGTAGAACCGGCTTACTCGCCGAGCTTCCAACGGACGTCCATGGGAATGACGGAGCGTGAGGTTTCAGACCGTCTGCACAGCTACGAGATCGTGGGTGAGTGGCTTCTTGGCCTCCAGCGGAAGCCAATGTCACGTTGTCCTTAGAAGGGCAGGGAAATAAAAGGAAATCCAGTTGTTGTGAAAATCTCACTTGCTACGTCTTAGACTCATTTCGCTGTAGCTAGAAAAAGATAGAGTACCGTGTTCGTACTAGTAGGGTTGCAGCGCGAACGTAGAAATAAGGATTGATTGTGCTCAATCGTTTGCAAGCACTTCTCCATGGTCATCTGGGTGAAGTCACCAGGCATCTTTCCACACTCATCCCGCGTAGGTCAGCAAGATGTAGATAATGCAGTACATCGACAGACACAGACGTTGTAAGATAAGGTTCTCTTTGGTTAAGTTGTGTCGTGAAGTGAACAAGCGGGAGAGCGACAGGCGCTAATGACCTCATGCGATGTTCCCCAGCTTTGCGCGGACAACCACCGCCGCCGCCGCCGCCGCCGCTGCACTCCTCGCATCTACGAAAACGACAGTGAATCAGTGCTACGCTGCTTCACTTTGTAACCCTCACTCGTCAATCACTCCGGTCAACGGTTTGCGTTAACTGCTCCTCACCTTCTACACCGCTGTCAACGCTCTCTCTGGCACCGACAAGACTACCGAACTGCTTCATCCGACATAACACGATTGACTCACACGACAAGCACGCGTTCTCTGTCCATCGCCCTCACTCCTATCGAACCCACGGCTTACTCGTCGGCGTGACGTTCTCGACCGTTGGGAGACAAATTAGTACTTACTGCCTAGTGTACGCACCAGGGCCTACGACCTCACAACCTCAGGATGAGGCTACCTCGAGGTGGCTGGCAGTCGCTGGCTACGTACGCGCTCGCTATATCTACCGTCACTGCGACAGCAGAGGATGGCTGGACGAGGAAGCATGAGGAGGGGAGATGTGCAATAAGAGGGAACTGCGGCAAGCAGGGCTTCTTTGGCTCGGAACTGCCGTGCCCTGACAACGGCTTGGCCGAAGAGCCAGACAAGAAGCTACGAGAGAAGCTCGTGGGCATATGTGGAGACAAGTGGTCCGAGGGTGCAATATGTTGTAGAGACGAGCAGGTGAGCTACTCGTGGTGATGGAAGCCTGCCCTACACCCGTGAATACTGACACTCTCCAGCTAAACGCGTTGAGCTCCAACCTGAAACGCGCCGAATCCATCATTTCCGCCTGTCCTGCTTGCAAGGAGAACTTCTTCAACCTCTTCTGCACCTTTACCTGCTCGCCTGATCAATCACTTTTCGTCAATGTCACCAAAACGGTGCCTAAAGGCGACAAACTCCTCGTGACGGAGCTCGACAGCTTAATCTCCAACGGATATGGCTCTGGTTTCTATGACAGCTGCAAGGACGTCAAGTTTGGTGCAACAAACGGCAAAGCAATGGATCTCATTGGGGGTGGAGCCAAGAACTTTACACAATTCCTGAAGTTTCTCGGAGACAAGAAGCCTTTTGGAAGTCCTTTTCAGTTGAACTTTCCAAGGCCGAATGCGGAGGACTTTCCGAATATGAAGGCTATGGACAACACACCGAAGCCGTGCAATAGTACAGACGAGAAGTACAGGTGTGCCTGCGTAGACTGTGCTGCGTCGTGCCCAGAGCTGCCGAAGGTATCCGAAGTTGAAGAATGCCACGTTGGCGTGCTACCATGTCTGTCGTTCGCTGCTGTCCTCGTCTACTCTATCCTGCTTGGGCTCCTGATCGTCGCTGTGTCCGGACATGTCGCCTACAGAAAGCATGCTCAAAGCAGACACGAGCGAATGCGATTGCTCCAAGACTCCGCACCGAGTGATGACGAGGACGAAGGCGACATGGTACAGAATGCTGGCATGCTCGACAGACCTCAACGGAACTACCGGCTGAACAACTGGTGCGATACAGCATTTAGCAAGCTTGGACGTTTGAGTGCGAAGTTCCCAGCAACCACTATCGGTTCTTGCATTGCTGTCGTGTTTGTTCTGAGTCTGGGTTGGACCAGGTTTGCCGTCGAGACTGACCCTGTCCGTTTGTGGGTTTCCCCAACCTCGGCCGCCGCTGAAGAGAAGGCTTTCTTCGATGCAAACTTCGGCCCATTCTTTCGTGCTCAGCAGGCGTTCCTGGTCAACGACACCTCACCGTCCGGTCCTGGTCCGGTACTCAGCTATGACACTCTCAGATGGTGGTTCGACATTGAGAGTCAAGTCCAGCGCCTGAAGTCTGTCAAAGGCGGTCACACATTCGATGACGTCTGTTACAAGCCTACTGGGGATGCTTGTGTGGTCCAGTCACTCAGTGGCTACTTCGGTGGTACCTTCTCCAACGTCGATCGGGACACCTGGCAGGACGATCTGGTGGCTTGCGCCGATACTCCGGTCAACTGCCTACCTGATTTCCAGCAGCCCCTCAATCCCAAATTACTGTTCGGAGGCTGGAACAAGAACATACTGGATTCGGAGGCATTGATCGTGACATGGGTCGTCAGCAACCACGCCGAAGGCTCGGAAGCCGCCGAGCGCGCTATGGACTGGGAAGAGAGCCTCAAAGGTCTTTTGTTGGCTGTTCAAGGCGAAGCAAAGGACAGAGGACTCCGACTCTCATTCAACACGGAGATCAGTCTCGAGCAGGAGCTCAATAAGTCGACCAACACCGACGCTAAGATCGTGGTGATCAGCTATATCATCATGTTCGTTTATGCGTCGTTCGCTCTCAGCTCGACAGGTCTGTCCTGGAAGTCACTGTTCCACAACCCTGCGAACATGTTCGTTCAGTCGAAGTTCATGCTGGGCATTGTCGGAATAGTCATCGTCTTGATGTCGGTCTCTGCATCTGTCGGCCTGTTCTCGTTCTTTGGTCTCAAAGTCACCCTCATTATCGCCGAAGTCATCCCATTCTTTGTGCTAGCCGTGGGAGTGGACAACATTTTCCTTATCGTTCACGAGTTTGAACGCGTCAACGTCAGCCATGCGGATCACCAAATCCCAGAACGGGTGGCGAAGGCGTTGGGCAGAATGGGACCGAGCATCCTGCTCTCTGGCCTTACCGAGACCGTCGCCTTCGCCCTTGGAACCGTGGTAGGAATGCCTGCGGTCAGAAACTTTGCAGCCTATGCCGCGGGTGCTGTCTTTATCAACGCGCTCCTGCAGGTCACGATGTTTGTTTCTGTCCTTGCGCTGAACCAGAAGCGTGTCGAAGCACGTCGAGCTGACTGTGTTCCCTGCATCCGGATACGCCGCGCCGACGCTGCCGGCGTCAACGGTGGAGTTGCTTTCGGTAGCAACGAGGATGGCTTCCTGCAGCGCTTCGTCCACAAGACCTACGCTCCGTTCCTGCTTGGCAAGAAGGTGAAAGTAGCTGTCTTTGTGTTCTTCATCACTATCTTCGCAGGAGGTATCGCCCTGTTCCCTGAGGTCGAGCTTGGGTTGGACCAACGCATCGCCATCCCGAGCGATTCGTACCTCATTCCTTATTTCAACGATCTATATGCGTACTTCGATGCTGGGCCGCCCGTTTACTTCGTCACCCGAGAATTGAATGTCACCGAGCGAAGTCACCAGCAGCAGCTCTGCGGTCGCTTCTCGACGTGCAACGAGTTCTCACTCGCTAGCGTGCTGGAGCAAGAGAGGAAGAGACCCGAAGTCTCGTACATTGCCGATTCCACAGCTAGCTGGCTAGACGACTACTTTACCTGGCTCAACCCCTCTCTGGACGAGTGTTGCGTGGATGGTACACAAGCGTGCTTCGAGGGCCGCAACCCACCGTGGAACATCACTCTATCCGGCATGCCCGAGGGCGAAGAGTTCGTCTCGTACCTCCAACGCTGGATAAAGTCTCCCACGACATCCGAGTGTCCTCTAGCCGGCCAGGCAGCCTACGGTCAGGCCCTAGTTATAGACGGCGATCGCCTCACCATCAACGCCTCCCACTTCCGCACGAGTCACACCCCGCTCCACAGTCAGGAAGACTTCATCAACGCCTACGAGGCAGCCCGTCGTATCGCCGACGACATCTCCGCCCGCACTGGCGCCGCCGTGTTCCCTTACTCGAAATTCTACATCTTCTTCGACCAATACACCAGCATCGTCAACACGTCCTTCGCGCTCATCGGAGCCGCGCTGGCCATCATCCTCACCATCTCCTCCGCCCTGCTCGGCTCCCTCCGCACCGGTGCCGTCGTCACCACCACCGTCATCATGATCGTCGCCGACATTGTCGGCACCATGTCTCTCGCTGGGGTATCCCTCAACGCTGTCTCGCTCGTCAACCTCGTTATCTGCGTTGGTATTGGAGTCGAGTTCTGCGCGCACATCGCGCGTGCCTTCATGTTCCCTGACACGGCGATCATGGAGAAGGCGCAGAATAAGTTCCGCGGCCGCGACGCGCGTGCTTGGACGGCGCTGGTCAATGTCGGCAGCAGTGTGGTCAGCGGGATTACGATTACCAAGTTCTTGGGCGTGGCGGTGCTCGCGTTCACGCGGAGCAAGATCTTCGAGATCTACTACTTCAGGATATGGCTCGCGCTCGTAGTGTTTGCGAGTACGCACGCGCTGGTATTCTTACCGGTTGCACTGAGCTTGTTTGGAGGGGAAGGTGAGTTGTCGTCCCTGTTCCGTAGTACACACACTGTAAGTCTCCAGCATTCGTAGCTGACTCCTGCGTGATCTCGTAGGCTACATCGATCCCGAAAGCGACGGCGGGCTGGAGCAGGACCTTGCGGCGCGCAGATACTTACTGCCCGACGACGACTACGACAGCGATGACTACTAGTAGATCCCTGCGTGTGAGCGTTCAGTGTGCCTTCTGTAGCTTCGGCATGTGGTAGTTGGGGTTTGCACACCACTGCCTGCGGTAGCGGAATCTTGAAACCTACGAGTTGTTCGTGCGATGACCGTACGCGTGCTGCCAGCGTGACTGTGCGACGTGCGGCTAGATCTTCATCAGCTTCTCACACATAGCCATTTCGGTCACCTCGTGCACTCTGCTCGAGTCTCGAAATTGACGTCTGTAAGGAGTTTTTGAGGCACGTTGGTCAACGCAACAGACTCCTTGTAGCGAATTGGACTCGACTGCCGAAGACAGGTTCTGTGTATTCGAGAATATACAATGTGCCCGACGTATGCTCTTCGTTGTCCCCAACTGTCATTATACACGCGGAGCCAGAACGGACTTGGTGGAGGTCAACACGCGATCGACTGATACGGAGAACTCCTGACAGTCCTCAATGCACGTTTGCAAAGTTATTTGGGTAACACTCTGTATTCGTTGTCATGCATCTCTGTCTAGTCAGTGAATCTAGGAGTTCCGAGTCGTTCTTGACCCCCGCGCTTTACTCGTCCTGTCTTGCGGTTATCTAGGACTGTGGTATGTGGCCGTAGCCATTGTAGGTCTTGCCGTTACGTGGGATGTTGTTCGGCAGATGGGTTAGGGCTAGCTGACGATGCATACGGGAGGAATGTTGGGTACTCGGAAGTGTTTTGATGGGCAGGTTCCATGGAACAGAAAGGCACTGTGCGGTATTTCGACGACGACGCACAGGGAGCAGAAGGCTCCATCGTTCAGGCGTGTGCATGCGTAGGAAGGAAACAGCAATTGTGGATGTCCACTACGCTCTCGCGTGCTCTGCGGTATGTGTGCATGACAGAGTGCACGTGGAGTGTTGTAGAGTTGATAAGAACAGAGATCTAGTCGTTCGGTACACCTCTGTTCCGTTGCTGGTGTTCTAGGGAGTCTGACGATATCGGGTTGCGATTCAGCCCAAGGATTGGTACTGAGCCGGGCAGCGGCTGAGTAGAGGAACCTATGGCTCGACATAGATCACCAGGCTCCCTTCCAATCACTCTCTGCTCTGTGCAGTGACGATTCGGGCACTCCTGCGTTCTGACTGCTTCACAGCCGCATGCGAGCGAAGTAAGCGACTGCCGTCGGAGAGAGTCACAGCACACGCGGCTCTTCGTGCTCCGCGAGCCTCAGATTGAACACATCCGTGGAGTCCCGCTGGTAGCGAACTCAATAGTCAAAAAAGCGTGTCCAGCAGAGACGAGGGCGCGGTACAGACCGGAGTGTGCAATCGCGACAATGCAGTGCCTCTGACTGAGCAGGTCAGTGTTCACAAGAAACGGAGCAAACGGTCCCTTGTTTGTATGTGAGAGAGGGTTCGAACGGCTAGTCGCTGCGCAGCGCTCGCGACTCGGGGTGAAATCATGGACCACGAAGTCACAAGACCTTCTGTAGAGAGTGAGAGTGACGCACATGGTAGGATCGGTTCTGGTTTTGCGGTGGGATACCGAAGGAGCTATGCTCACTCGTGATTTCTAGAAAGCGTCGTTGAGTGGGAAGAGAAGTGAAGCTTATGTCGTTGAGGGGTGTTTAGTTGGGACTGCTACGGAATAGTACCAAGATCCAGTATGTACATAAGGCGAGCTGGAGCATATCGCGAGAGAGGGAGAGGGAGGGACGCGGGGGCACGCATGACCAACAAGAATTCCGAGTCCAGAGCGGAGTCCTGAGTTAACAGAGTCGATGAAGGTCGTTGTATAAAGACAACGATACGCTCAAAAACATCAGTCTTCGCAGTCCACAAAACACACCTACTGGCCCACCACACGTTGATCTGTGTTCTTCACTGTAGATGTTTGTCTAGTCAAGCAGTCGTAAGTCGGCTTATGTCTTGGCCGCGCGCGGTGGGCAAATTCGCATGCAAGACTCGAGTCGAAGGAGAAGAATATAGTGTGGGAGTCGAACCCTCTATCGGCGATTGCGCCCATTTGACGAGATCCGCAAGAGAACGTCCTTGGACCGTGTGCTCTTCGAGTGCTTGACATGTACCGCGACCAACGTCATGTCGCCAAGGGCGAAAGGGAAAAGGAGGTACGAATGCGATGTGAGACAGGAGGAGTGGACCCCTACGTACGCAAGGCGCTGCTGAGCCTCTTCTTCCGGCCGGAAAGCCGAAGACATCTGTCCACCGACACCATGAATTCCGTAGAAGATCCAGACTTGCTACGTTATTGAATGCCGGATCAAGAACAGTGTTGGGCGTCAAGTGCGAGAAGACGACTAGATAGCATACGATCATCGTTGAGTCTGCTGGAAGGGGTCCAGTCGGGAAAACAGTGAATCATGCTTCGCGCGGCTGATGGACGTAAAAAGTGTAAACAGAGACAAGCAGCACGGAGAGCCGCAGATATGCAGACTTTGCAGATCTGAGCGAAGGCGGCTCAGCTGCTCTAACGGTGAGCAGCAAGCAGCCACTGCAGCGAAGGTCCAGCCAGCGCTGATCACCCCATCTCATCACCGAGTTCCTCCAAGATTCGAGAGTGATCGATCAGCACGGCGATGAGATCACAGTAGAACTGCCGCCGTCGACCCCAGACTCAGGCGCTCTCCCCTCCTCTCCACGTTTGTTTCAGACGCTCAAGCCAAAGGAGCTGCACGTGTAAGGGAGAAAGGGCAGTCTCGGAGTCTCAGAGTCTCAGAATCTGCGTCACTTGTTCCTGAGACAGTCCAGGATACTTCTCGGCCACGTCCAGAATCTCTGCTCGGGACTCTCCGCCCCACGCTCGCAGGCTCCGTCATCTTTTTTGCGCAGGCGCTCGTGTGCCTCTGTCTCGGATAAGTTACCCTTCAGCTGCGCCCGCAAGGCCCGGAGACGGCGGATCGATCAACGCTCGTGGAAGTCAGCTTTCGTAACTTAAAGCCAGCACGGCTATTAATAACCCACG
>AYQD01000057.1:0-22459 GCA_000504465.1 Cryomyces antarcticus CCFEE 534 | reverse complement strand
ACGCGGATGGAGCGCAGAGAACCTGATGTCGATTTAGACATCGAGACGATCCCTCGCCGGTTTCATTCAGCGTCTTTGTGAGCACAAGGACCATAGCAAGACGTCCGGCCAAAAATGGTAGACAGTCCTTCGGTGCGTTAGCGTTGACTGATGGGTGGAATGGGGAATGGGGGAAGTCAGAGAAGGCCGATAAGACTGGGGAAGAGGAGCTGTATTACTTGTCTCGTGGAGTATTGAGGGCGTTTGGTGAGAACAGGAGGGCAGGGACGAACGGTCAACGGGGATGGTACGGGATGGTCAGGCTGCTCCCTTGGTCTTGTACTGTGTCGGGATCTGGGATCTTGGTGATGGTTGGGGGAGAGCAGAACGAAGCAGGACCTACCGCTCTCGCGCTTGCGGTTCAAGACAGCCGTTGCAGTGGGTACATTAGTCAAGTAGACAGATGAACGAAGGTGTGAAAACAGAAAACGTGTGTTTCGTTCGCATCCCAGGAACAATGACGACTACATGTCATACTCCCTCCTGTGCGTCCCACTCGTCTCTTCTCTTCCCTTCCCTTCTCCTCTCTCTGACTCTCAACTCACACCACAACCATTCGACTAGTCACTGCTAAGCCATTCCACATCGACATCAACATCCTCCTCCTCTGGATCATGCGAGATCAACGACCCGCGCTCGTCCGCGCTCGAGCATGGGTCTGGCTCCAACGGAGGCACCAACAGAGGCTCCGAAGGTGGATGCGGTTCCCGCGGTATAGTGGCAGACGCACGTGACTCCGCCGCAAGCACCTCGTGCTCCTGCTCGTCTGACGTGCGGTTCTTCGGCGTGAGCGGACGAACCGGGGTTGTGGAGGCCACGACTTCCGGCTTTTGGATTTGCGAGTTTGCAGGGGCCGCACGGCTGTCCGACAGCCCGATGGCATCGCCGATCTCCATATCACGGCCTGGAGATCCTTCGACTACGAAGCCGCCTCCGCCCTCCTCGGTCTGCGCGGTGGGTTCTTCGAGTACGAAACCACCGCCACCGCCCTCCATTTCAGTGTCGTCTTCGCGCTCTTCGGGTATGAATCCGCCCCCGTAGTCATCAAGTAGCTCGGGCGGTTCGACTTCGTCCCGTACGAAGCCACCGCCTTCTTCTTCTGTGGCGTCTTGGAAAAACCCTCCCCCACCGTCATCGTTACGTCCTGCAGAATCCGCATCGGCCTGCGCCGCCACGGGGTCTTCGTGTCTAGAGTAGATGTCCTCGGCTTCTGCTAGCAGCGAACGACCGGAGTTCTTCTCTCGTGAAGGCACGCTGCGGCTGCCTGGGGGTAGCCGGCGGAATCTCCTTGGTCGCGGACCCGGCATCATGTCTTCATCTTCGTCTCCTTGCTCTTGCTCTTCGTCTTCATCATCATCATCGTCGCCAGGTTCAACGTTCTGTTTTCTTCGGACTCGGGGCCCGGGCATGAAGGTCTCGTCGTCCGACGTCTCTTGGGTTGACTCGACTTCTTCATCGCTGTTGACTGGCACCATCCGTCGCCTTCTAACTCTTGGTCCCGGGATATGGTTCTCAATGCCAGATCCTTGTATGTGTTCGGAAGAGTCGTGGCCATAGAGAGTTTGATCCGACGGCATCCGGAAGCGGCTAGCTGTGGGCACGGCCACCTCTTCCTGGTCTCTGTCCGGAAAGAACCCTCCTCCACCATCCTCATCACCCTCATCCACTTTCTCCATCTCGCGCTTCACTTCTTCTTCGCGGCTGCTCTGCTTCTCTTCCCCGTCGACCTCATAACCCTTCACTCTCTCCATAATCCTCAAAGCGACCATGAACCTCTTCCACATCCTCAAACTCTCCGCCGTCCTCTTCGCCTCTTCTTTCTCCTCCCGCGCATACTCAAACCCGTTTATAACAGCCTCAACAGCGTCGCGGTACTCAGCAGCGACCACAACACCCTGTGTTACAGCCGTGCCATGACGGCCCTTGAATTGGAAGCCGGTAACAGCGTCCGCGTAGTCGATGCCAACCACACGAGCAGCCTTTGCCGCGTCAGCAGAGCGGATGTGGTCGCCGCCATTGGGGACCATGGAGGGGACGTAGACGTCCAGGTTGCCGTAGGCGTTACGAGGCACCTGGCCACGCACCACGGGAGGCGGGACGTAGAGCTCGGTCTGGAAGTAGGCGTAGAGGCCCACGCCTTCGCCGTCTTCGTCGGCGGGGTCTTCGGACGACTGATCTCGCCGATTTCGCGGCTGCACGCGCTTGAGGGGTTGTTCACCGGGCTATCGCTACTAGTCAGAACTTTGATCCGATTCTCGGTCAACACCCAACGAGCAATTGTGCACCTACTCTGACTTCTCGGCCAAACCGATACCACTTCTCCGCGCTCTTCAGTACGTGCACGTCTCGTCGGCGGTAAACTGGTTCGAGCTTGTTCGACGACGTCTTGCCCGCATTGACTTTGCCGACCTCGCGCTTCGGATGGATGACTTCATTTTGCTTCAAGTGTCTTTCGAGTGCATAGTGCGGATGATCTTTGAAATCTTGCACATTTTTCGGCAAGCCCTCCGCCGCCTCTTTCTTTGCGAGTTCGGTGTCTTCGACTTGATCGCGATCCTGGAAGGGAGGAACGTAAGCGACACCTTTCCGGATCAGTAACTCCATATAGACCGACTGACCAGAATGACGCTCCTTTTGAAGATCTTCATGGCTCTCTTCCACCACTTTTCACCACCTTCGGTCGATTCAACCCGCAGCTTTCTGGTCTTGGCATTGTAGGCTCGTGCATAGCGTCGCGTCACGTCTTTAGCGACGCCATCGTCTTCGAAAGCAATCACATAGCTCATGTTGTTGTACTCGTAGCTCGCAGGAGGCTCGAAGACAGCCGCTTTGCCCACTGTCCCGGTAATCAGGGGGTCGACAGGGACCCATTTCTGGCGAGCAGTGTTGAATGCCTCGACCCAATATACTGGCACCGTAGGCTTGTGTATTCGCTTGGGTTTCGAGCGCACTTTGTTTCGTTAGCTGTGGATATATCGTAGAGATGCTGAGTGGCATACCAGGCGTAGGAGGTGCTTTGCCGAGATCAATTCCAGTGCTCCCACCAAAGCTGGGCTGCCCAATTCTTCGTCTTCTGCCAGGGGGAATGGTCTTTGGAGGCTGGCTCGTCACTGACTCAGATGCTGAAAGTTTGGCTGAGCCGCCGTCATCGTCTGTGGTGCCAGGGTCATCGCTTGTGGTGCCAGCAAGAATCGTCATCTTCTGATTCCTGGGCGTGAGACTTTTGCCTGCCGCAGCACCAAAATTCAGTGGTTGCAGCGAACACACGAGTCTTGCTTCGACACCGGCAGCACGCAGCAGTGTACAGAAGAGTTGGGCCCCAATGTCCACAGAGCCTTTAAGCGTGACTGCAGCTTTGCGGAAATCTGCACGTTCCATAGGCGACTCGTCATATTCAGAGAGCTTGTGCTGGGGCAAGAAGCTATCAGCCATGGTGCCTATTGATTTGATACTTCTTGCGCGGTATCAAGACCACCACGTCTATGTCAAACACAGAATGCACATACATGCTGCAAATCGTTGTCACTTTCCGCCCAGTGCGCCTTTCGGAGCCCTAGAGCAGTCGTGTTGAACTTCACTCTGAAGATATCATGAGCCTCTTGAAGTGCATCGTTGAAGGACCGGTCTCTTTGGAATTGTGACACATTAGCGTCCAGAGTGAGGTACGAAACAGTCCTCGGGGGTAGCAGGCGCTTCAAAGCCAACTATAGCAACGATAAGCGCACTGGGCTCCCCATCAATTGATCGACGACATTGCGGCTTACTTGTGCTAAGAGATCATTGCACCAAGAGTTTCTTATGAAGACATGTGCGAGCAAGCAAAGAACGTGGACTTTGTGGATCTCGAGTCTGACTTTCTTCTCTATAGCAGTGGGCGCTCTGCGCTTCGACGGCCGAGACCTCTTTGCGGCCGCCTCGCTGGCGCCAATAACGACTGAAACGTCCTTTATACCTGCCTCGTTCGTGGACTGCTCTTCTTCCGGTGAGTGCTGCCGCAAACCGATCTCTTCCCAGTCGACATCGCTCTCTTCAGAGTCTTCAGAGTCGTCGTAGACAGTCTGCCGTAGTGTTGAAGGAACGTGAGTGTCATCAGTCTGAGACGCATTGTCATGAGCATCGTCCTGGGCCGCATTCTTAGATCTCGGAACTGACTTAGGCTGTGCTGTCTTTCGTCTTTTGAGCGGTCTCTCCGAGCCTTGGGTGTCAGACGCAGAAGCAGCCTCCGAGAGCATCTCATGATATATGTCTTGTGCATGTGGAGTAGACAGTACTGCAGCCTGCCGCTTGGGTCGACCTTTGGCTGCAGGCGTACTACTAGCCTTTCCCTTACTTCCAGCCATCCTTCAGAGCACGTAACGAACACAAAGGGTTGTGAATGAGGTGTCACAGCGGGCAAGTAGATTCTTGATGGCCTTCAGAACAGCCTACCGAGGCTCCAAGTATACAAGCAGTCCCAGAAAGCAAGCAGCTAGGTATGTGGGTTTCTGTTTCTCTGTTTCTCTGTTTCTCGCCGCATTGTGTGTGCTGGTGAATGCCGTGATTCTCTGATGCATCCGACTCAAGGTTCGCTGTCGTTGCACGTGACTCTGGAGAAAGGAAGTCGACATCGGGAATGGATAATTAGGTGACCTCAGCAAGCGCGAACGCGTCCCCCAGATCTCGAACACCCGTCGCAAAACCACGGTCCTATCTTGACCTCCCTCACAATCCTCCGCGACCTTCCCGGCATGCCTCCCGCGACAAAACACAAGTCCGCAGACAAAGACATCGTATACGTCTCCGAACCACCGCTCAAACAGAAGAAGTTCAACCCGCGAAGACGCGTCGCCAAACCTCTGGGGTACTTTAAGCCAGAGGCACCGAAACGGCAATCAACCCTTACGCAAATCGACTTTGCACAGCTCACACCTCGAGAGCACCTCGACCTTGAGACTCACCCGGATGATGAAGAGTGGGAGCTGCCGGGAAGGAGAAAGAGAAGGCGAACTGCGTCACGGAACAGGAAGCGACAATCCACCCTTACACAGATCGACTTTGGAAGACGCGTTACTCCGTCGTCGGATGAGGTGGAGCTTGATTTAGACGAGGGCGTAGAAAAAGAGGATTTACACAGCAAGAGAGATTGGCATGTCGGGAATGGAGAGGATGTGAAACTCGCAGACCAGGGGCAGAAGCTCGCTGTTGCGGCGCACGATCCGTTTGCTGGCTCTATCACTGCAGAGCGCGAAGAGTTGGAGGTTGTCAGTTGTGCAGGTCCGACAATAGCGAGAGAATCGGCGTGTCTTCTTATAGTGGAAGACTCTCAAGCGCCTGCAGATGCCGGCACAATCAAACCCTTCGATCTAAGAACACCCCGCAAAACACGAGTTCTAGAGGTGCCTTCGTCACAATCGCCACCAGATGCTCCACTGTCGACACAAAGCCTAAGATCATACTATGCCAATGCAAGATCACCACTCCACCAAAAGAGTGTCAATATTCTTTCTACTCAGAAGTCCCCGTCAAAGGCTCAATGGCTTGCTTCAGACCTCTCGCCATCACCGCACAGAATGCTGTCATGTCAGGATATACTTGATAGGGAGACAAGCGTTTCGAGTGCTCCGAAGCCTCCCCAGCTCATACATCAGCATACAATACAAGATTCCGATGACGAGGAAGAGCTGTCGCCCCTCAAGCCCCGACACCAATATACTATTCAGGACTCCGACGAGGAGATCCTAGAGGACAGCAACTCTCGCGCCAATGAAATGGACTACTCGTATACAGTGCTGCAAACACAAGACTCGCCCGACGACGGTGAGATGCTCGGCACTGTATTTGGATACTCGTACAACCCAGTCAACAGTGCTCTGAGTCGGGACGAAGCACGATATATGTTGGAAGTACAGCGGAAGCGGAGTCCAGAGATGGGTTCGCCCACCCTGCCGGGAAGACGACTAGGGATGGGTCAAAACACCACCAAGGGTTCAGACCAGTTTCGTCAGATCTCTCAGCTCAATCTCCAAGGGAAGGACGCCAGCGAGTTGAAGTCTGAGTCCTCAGATGCCATATCTGCCATCCTTCCTGGCCCCCCTCAAGCTTCAGAGAGCTCGCCAGCCAACTTGCCCATCCACACCCGCTCTGACTCCGAAGAAGCATCCGAGCAGCTGCACCACGACCTGCTTCGGTTCACGCAGGGGCATCCTACCCAGAACCAGCCGCGGTCAAGCAGTCCACCTGCGCCCACAAAACTAGAACGAACTCACCATAGCTCTCGACCCGCCACGGAAGACGGTCTCGACAAACCGGTCCTCTCCTCGCAGCCTGACTACGACTTCCCCTACCACTCCGCCACCACTCACGTCCGCCCATCCCAGGCCAGCACCGTCGACATCACGCAAATCAACACCAGCTCCTCCTCTCGCCGAACACAACCACGTCACCACCGCCATAATCATCATCAGCAGCAGTATCTGCTCTCTTCCTCACCGCCCCACAAACTGCGCTCCTCATCCATCACGATCCCCTCCTCGCCGCTCCTCTCATCGCCTGTAGTCGCGGCCTGTAGCCACAAAACTCAGTCGGCGCCGCGGCGGAGGAAGGCGGAGCATCGGCGGGAGAGGGAAGGCGAGGGAGATGCGGAGCCGGCGCTGACGCTGACGAGCAGCCAGCTGCTCCCGGACAGTCTGCTGGACTTCAGTCTACCGCTGCCGCCGCCGTTGACGGACGACGAGGAGTGAGCGGTGGCGGAAGCTCCGCCTGTCTGACCCTCTTTCGTCTTGCGCCGACTGTCTCTCTAAGCCTTAGATTTTGTCAACGTACGACGGAGGAGAGAGTCAGAGGAAGCCCACTTTGGTGTAGTATGTAATACAAATGAATTCGAATCCTGGACTGCTCCATGCCTGTAGGGTCTTGTGTGCACAATCCTAGCGTTGCAGCCGCGAGGGTTCGCTCGCTAGATGAATCTTGGATGTGGGTGAACGGTCGACGCCATCGCTTCGCAGTCCTATCCCAAGCGCCCCGGAACCCAGACTCCCCAAACCCGAGCCAGCCAAAACGATCACGCAATACATGTAGGCATCGCAGGGTATCACGCACACTCCACTCCACTCCACTCCAATAACTTGCATCGCGGCATCACACCATACCGCACTATTCCCAATCCTCCTCGTCGCTCTCCTCCACCACCCCCTCTTTGTTCCCCGTCCCCGCCGCGTTCCCCTTCTGCTCCCTCAGGTCCGAACCCTCCTTCTCTTTATCCAGCCCCCGCGGACTCCCCGGCGCCCGACTCGTGGCGCCGCTGACGATGTCGTAGCTGGCGTCGCTGTCGGCTTGCGAGCGCTCGTCGTGGGAGAGGTGTGGCTCGGCGGTCGGATTGAGGTGGTCGGTGTCGGTAGGCGTAGAGACGGTGGGTTGCGGTGCGGTGGACTCGTGGATGGGGTGTGGCGAGGTGGGTTGGAGGGAGGGGGTGGCTGGGTTGGGCGTCAGGGACTCGTCGTCGTCGTCTTCGTCCCCGGAAGAGGAAGAGGCGTCCCAGGTTATTTGCTCTTCTTCTTCTGCCGAGGCGCCTGCGTGTTGGAGAAGAAGGGGTGTTAGTATAATGGACTTGGCTTGTTTGAAGATCTGCGTCTATGCGCGGACGTGATGTGATGTGATGTGATGTGTGTACAAACGTGTGTACGAGAGAGTTCTAGGAAGAGAGTGAACACACCTTTCAACAGCTCCCTCCTCCTCTGCTCCTCCGTCTCAATCACATGCCTCAGGAAGTAATACCGCTTCCAGAACTCTTCATACGCAACCCGCTCCGGCACCAGCTTCTCCATCGCCCTCCTCAGCTCCTCATACGCCTCCAAATCCCGCCCGATGCGCTCCGTCTGCTTTTCGACGTCAAACCCACGCGCCCACGGCTCGAACTCCGGGCTCGCAGGATCGCGAGAGAAACTGTCCAGCGAGCTGTGGATGACGTGCAGCTGGGCGTCGAAGCGCGTTGTGTGGATCACGCGCTTGCCCTCGGCGTCCTTGCTCTCGAACAGCACCTTACCGCTGCCGTCAGCGTTCTTCTCGCCGTCGGCGGCGGGCGGCGCTACGGTCACGGCGTCGCGCAGGAAATTGCGGATGTTGGTGCCGAATTTGAGAAGGGCTTCGTCGGCGGCGTCTTCGGCTTTGGAAATGGTTTTGAGCCGGGCGGCTGCTTCGAGCCGGAGGCGTGAGAGCATACCCTCTGCTTCCTTCACGATTTCGGCGGGTAGCGAGTCGGGCTTGTTTGAGGCGGATTCGATGGAGGCGTCGTTGGAGGCTTGCGCTCCGGAGGATGGGGGTGCTAAAGGAGCGTCTTCTGGGGCGCTTTGAGTGAATGAGAGGGAGCGAGTGCGGTTTATAATGGATGATCGCAGGTCCGTGAAGCCCTTTGTAGCTTCAGAGCTGACGGTTGTGAGTTCTTGGCGTGCGCCTCATAGTAGGATTCGCTCTGGTCAATGGTATATCAGTATGCGATAGCTACGAAGCTTGTGCTCTGGGCGTGACTGACCTGCTTCTTGACGGTCCCGAAGAAGCCGCCAAGTCTTGCACCCCATGGACTTGCGGATACGGCTTTGAAAGCTTCTTGGAACTCGCTGTTGAGGCCGCGTTGATTGTTGTCTTGCTTGTCTGACGGCTCATCAGGCTGAGAGCCTCCTCCTGGATGTGATCGTATGCAACATCCATCGCGGCCGACTATTCTGTGAGGTAAACAGCTTTCAAATGCTTGTGGTCGAAGTAGACGCAAGCTCTAAGTAGGGAGGTTGTATGTTTGGGGTACAATTCAAGTTTATATACCGCAGCTGCACGTGCACGCTGAGAGTATCTTGTATATCGTTCTCCACAAGCCGCATTGAAGAGGAAGAATACGTCCCTCAAGCTTGTAGATAGCACATTTCGTAGTTTTAAGGTGTTGGTATCTTCGTAAGTCGTCAAGATGTTCTCGAGCTCATTGGGTATCAAAACAACGCCATAAAGCAATCTTTCTCTCCAGGTCCTCATATACCCCGTTTGCCAACAATCATGAAATGACACGCCAGTGCTATGTAGTTTAACTCCACATTCAAAGTTGCCTCGAGCTCTCGCCCTGCGCGACAAACTCGTCTGATGGCGGACTCGAACCGAGTGTCGAGTCTGTCTCTCCATTTACACCTTGACCCAGTGGGCTCCTCGGCATGGCTCCTCGCCCAACTTCACTCCTCAGGAAGGCCTGCCTGGACTTCGCTGTTACGGGTGGAGTCGCCATCACTGGTGACGAGTAGCGCTGCTGGACCTGGGGTCCCGGTGTCATATGCGTTGCCCCGGCTCTTGCTGGCGTGTTTGCTCGAGACGAACGCTCTCTGTCGCGCATGTTGTGCGGAGACGGCGACGAAGGTGTTTGTGAACGTGGCCGCGGGTAGTCTTCGATAGACTGACGAACGAAACCCGGTGTGTTATTACCGTCAATGTCTTGACCTGGGTCGTACTCGTCACGGTAGTAACGTGGGCTGTAGTACCCGTTGGGGGTGCCTTCACGATACTGCGACTGCTCGTGCTGCGCGTGCTGCAGATAATCTTCTCCACGTCGCTTGACAGGGCTTTCGTCGTAAGGGTCGAACCCTACTCTTCTTCTGGCATCTCGTCGAACACGACGGCGATGATCGGAGTCCGGGCCAGCACCAGTAGTTGACGAATCTTCAAGAAAGAAGTTCAGTAGTTCGTCTTCAATCGCAAGGTGCGAAGTTTGGCGGAATTGTTGCAGTGCGGTCAGGCGAATAAGCATTTCCAGCAAGGAAAGAGATGTGCGAATTGGGCCAACTTGAGTGAACTTGGGGCCCTTTTGAACTTGTTGGGCAGGCGAGGAAACGTTAAGACGTGACGACGAATGATTGCTTTCTCCTTTTTGAGGCTTCGTCGCGGACGCAGAGCGAGATGAGGAGTGGAGGTCTAACGCTGAGAGGGACTCTATCATGTTGGGATCTAGCGATTCTTGACGAAAGGATGACGATCTTGGCAAGGGCTTGTCCGACTCAGATGTCTCTGGCTCAGACTCAGCATCGGAGTCAGGCTCCTCGGTATAGACCTCAAAGGCAATCCATTCTGGATCCAAAGCCGGCGGCAAGCGCCAGTGATCTCTTGGTGGCTGCAAATTTGCTGGCTCTTCTGGAAGGGTGACGGACGACTCCCAGAACAACTGGTCATCAAGCTCGCGCTGATCAGCACTCTTACCCACTTTTGACTCTTTGTCTGTTCGCGAAGGCTCCTGATCGTACCACTGAGGCTCTTCAGTCCTCTGTCTTTCCATCATACGACGTGGCGCTTCTGCGTTGATGTCTCTCTTGAGAAGAAGAATGGGGCTGTTGACTTCACCCTCGGAGCCAATGTTCAGAATCTTCCCGGTGTCTGCGTAGAATATTTTCGAAATCTCATGGATCGGTATCACATCACGGATTCCTGCAAGTGTGACACCATAGTACGGTCCGGGCTGCACGTCGCCGTCCTCAAAGCTGTGCACTCGATCATCGTCAAGATCTTCAATGACAATAAGTTGGTAAGCGAACTCGAGCGACTTTGCTTCACTCGGAATGTTTCGCGAAGAGTGGTCAGCATTCCCACCATTTGATTTGAGCCCGCCTGGAATCTCTGCTTCCGGAAGATCATACAGTCTGTCCAAAGGTACCCGGACTAGCTTTACTCTTGCTTTATGAATGACTTCCTTCCATGTGGTCTCGCGGACGCCCTCTTCGTCGTGAGGTCGCCATGCATGCCCTGCGAAGAGCATGTACATGGATAGGACGTAGACAGGGCCAATCTGCACAGCGGTGGTAGGAGCCGTAGAATACACCGTATCTCCCGCAGTGAGGAAGGTGCTCGCTTGCAGCAGTCTTGACGGAGATACTGTTGCTGGAAGAGTAGAAGACAAGCTGACTCCGGAAGTTGTGATGGCCAGGTTGATGAGTGGGACGGCATCTTCGATGCGAAGTAACAGCTTGCGTATGTCCGAGACGACAAGCTTCAGCTCCAGTTCGTTCTGCTCCCGCGATCTAGCTTTAGAACTGCGCTTCCGCAAGAGTTCTTCGTCGTTGGCTGCTGCAGCAAGTCGGACTCCCAGCGCTTGGATTTCCCAACGAAGGTCTTTGGTAAGGGTGACAGCAGATTCCAGAGTGGTGTTGCCTCGTGCCGCTCTAAGATTCAGTGGTCAGACAGCGATTGCCATAGGGCTATTATCGACTTACATCAACTCAATCATATCAATCGCTGGAGAGATAATCTGTCACAGTGAACATGTTAGGTCAAATGTTGACAACTAGTGAGGTGATGCCCATTGCTGGACACACCGTCTCGGACGTGACTGTTGAGCCATGGGAGATCGACGTACCCTGATCTTGCTCTCGAGACGCATTTGGAGGCTAACAAGCTCTTCTCTTTCATTACTACCCTTCGGCGTAGCCTGATCACGCTCAGCCTAGTTCATGCCCAGCTTTTACCCAGACCACGGTACCTTCAGAAGGCGGCCGCACTGTCGTATGGCATAGCCGCTCGTGATGGTGATGCCAGACCTGTACACCTGATAAGTTTCGAGGTCCATGAGCTGTTGCCGTCGCCCCAGATGCACGTACCGTATGGCGTAGTTCATAGCCTGCTGGGTCACCTATGGACATGTCAGCTAAGGAGGCTTGACGCAGAACATGCACCCATATATACCTTCCCCAGAAGGATATCCATTTCAGCGGCGTATTCCTTATGAGCGTGCTACGGAAACGCTCTGATTATATCCCGCTTCATCACGCAGGTTCGTTGAAGAGTACCGGACTTGCGATGAATCTAAGGTGAATGCACGGATATAGCTTGCTGTCGGGGAGTTGGGAGGAGATGGACAAAACACAATAGAAGGTAAACAAAGAATCGCGAAATCCGTACGATGTCACGTTTGTTGGTCGGCGGCCCTGTGGCCCCACGTCAACGTCGAAAAAGATTGGAGTCTTCATCTTCACCGAACTCTCTCCGCCATCCATCCATCTCATCGATCTCGCCTTCCTTCTCACCCTTCCCTCACGTACACCGCAACTTCACAATTATGGCCGATTTGAATTCCTGGGAAGATGACCAAGATGCACAAGACGAGAGTCTCTCGCAGCAAACCCGACGGAACCTGAATATAGGCAACCCACAAGTGAACACCTTCCAGCCAGGTGCGAATACATTCCAGCCTGGCGCACAGTCTTTTCAGCCGGGGCAACAATTCCAGCTGCAAGATGGCTACAACCAACAGCAGTACGGAGGCTACCCTCAGTATGCTCAACAGGGAGGCTACGGCGGGTATCCTCAGTACGGACAGCAGCAAGGCTATGGCCAGTACAACCAAGGTTACGGCCAGTATGGGCAAGGATACGGGCAGCAGCAGCAATATGGAGGGTACGCCCAGCAGCAACAACAGCAGCCAAGCGTACGGGGAGGTGTTCCATTACAGCAGAACCAGCAGCAACGAGTTCCAGTAATCGCGAAGAGAGGGGAACCCACAACTCCAGTAGCAGCTGCACCGCGAGTGGAGAAAGCCAATGGGGCAGCACCAAAGACCCTCGTAATAGGCGCAGATACTGTCAAGCCGAAACTAGAGACCACAGCAGGAGGAAACAGAGTTCTGAGCCTAGGTGTACCAGCGGCACCACCCGCCGCAGCAAAGGACAATGTGGACAAGGCAGCACCCGGCGCAGGCTCTTCCGTAGCAGCAGCGAAAGCGATCGAGAAGACCGGCGAACCCACAGCCGTAGTATCAGGCAAAACATCACCCTCTCCATCATCAGGTCGTAGCAGTCCTACACGCACAGAGGCAAAAGCAGAGGCCCGCCGCGCGGATCTTGTTGTACAAGAGCAGTCGGCGGATGTTGATGAGGAAACCCTACAAGAGATGTATGGCAAGGAACATGTCAACGTCATCTTCTTGGGTCACGTTGACGCTGGGAAATCCACGTTAGGAGGTAGTATTCTGTATGCAACTGGCATGGTTGATGAGCGGACAATGGAAAAGTACAAAAGAGAGGCCAAAGAAGCGGGCCGAGAAACGTGGTATTTGTCATGGGCGCTAGATCTGACGAAGGAGGAAAGGAGTAAAGGCAAGACCGTTGAGGTAGGACGCGGGTTCTTCGAGACCGAGAAGCGACGATACTCCATTCTTGATGCGCCCGGCCATAAAACATTCGTGCCGAACATGATCGGTGGAGCTTCACAAGCGGACGTCGGAGTGCTTGTCATTTCTGCTCGAAAGGGCGAGTACGAGACTGGGTTTGAGAAGGGAGGGCAGACAAGAGAACACGCCATGCTTGCAAAGACCCAAGGAGTGAACAAACTCGTTGTAGTGGTCAACAAGATGGACGATCCCACGGTGCAATGGAGCCAAGAGCGATTCAACGAGTGCACCAAGAAGCTGGAAGTGTTCCTCAAGGGCGTGGGCTACAACCCGAAGACCGGTACGCAGTCCGAATCTTCTTGCAGCACGGGTACAGAATTCCCTAACACGTTTGAACAGATCTAACATTCATGCCCATCTCCGCGCAAACAACCCTCGGCATCAAAGACCCCGTACCCAAAGACGTCGCGCCCTGGAACAACAATCCTTCCCTACTGGACTACCTAGACAGCATGCAGACGCTCGAGCGCAAAGTGAATGCGCCTTTCATGATGCCCATCGCCGCCAAATACCGCGACATGGGCACCATGATCGAAGGCAAGATCGAATCCGGCGTCATCAAGAAGGGCGTGACCTACCTGATGATGCCGAATCGGGAGAAAACAGACATCGCCGCCCTATACGGTGAGACAGAAGACGAAGTGGCTGCGGCGACCTGTGGCGACCAAGTCCGCATCCGTATCAAAGGCGTCGAGGAGGAAGACATCCTGCCGGGCTTCGTATTGTGCTCGCCCAAGCGGCCCGTGCACTGTGTGTCAGCGTTCGAGGCGCAGATCGTGCTCCTCCCGGATCTGAAGTCCATCCTCTCCGCCGGTTTCAACTGCGTCATGCACGTACACTCCGCTACCGAGGAAGTCACCTTCTCCGCCCTGCTGCACAAGCTCGAGAAGGGCACCGGCCGCAAGAGCAAGAAGGCGCCGGGCTTCGCTACGAAGGGTATGAGCATCATCGCGCGCTTGGAGGTTACGGGCGGCGCGGGCAGTGTTTGCGTGGAGCGCTTTGAGGATTACCCGCAGCTGGGACGGTTTACGCTCCGGGATCAGGTAAGTCTGCCACACACATCGAAGCTGCTCCTCCTTTGCGATCCGGCCGCATGGCTCTTTCTTTGCCATACCAGAGGTGCTGACGACATCTACAGGGCCAAACCATCGGCATAGGCAAGATCACAAAGCTGATCACCGACAGCCCGGCGGCTTAGGTTGAGAGCGATAAGGAATAGAAGCGAAGAGACCTAGATGTTCTCACGGGGCATAGAGAAGGCGTTTAAGCATCTTTGAGAGGGTGATTTACAATGTTTGCTGTGAAAGAGTGCATGACGCCTGACGATCCGGGTCCAGATGATCATGCCATCGATGCATTGCACTGCTAAAAGCTATATACAACAACAGTCACGAGAACGGTGTTTGAGTGCGCAAAGTCTGGGAGAGTATGAGTCTCTGCACGGTGCCGCGAAACCTCGAGCGGTTCATACTCAATGACTACAGTACCTAATTTCTAAATAGCTTCAACCCAGCCTCCACCACGTCCTCCTCTGCATCACCGTCTCCATCGTCCATCTCCACATCCTCGCCCAGCCCCATCCGCCTCCCCAACAGCGCCCCAAACAGCTCATCCACCTGCCTCTCTCCCCAGCTGCCCCTCTCCTGCGGCGCCATGAAATTCTGCAGCTTCTCGTGCACCGTGTACCGCAGCTTCCGCCCCTTACTCGCCTTCGTATCGACGTTCTTGCGTGTCTTCGCCTCACGGCGCATCTGCAGCCCGGCCGCGACGTCGATGTTGACTGCCGCAGCGACGACAGAGTCGGCGGCACGCTGCTCGAGCAGCTCTTTGAGCAGCAGGCCGTAAAAGTCCGCGTCATCGTAGATGTCTGCGGACTCGGGGACCCGGCGCGACGCTTGCAGCGGGGCACAGGAGCGTGGGATGCGCGTGCGCGCGATCAGTCGTGTGGGATTGGAGAGCTGTTCGGCGAGCACGTCGACGATTGTTTGCGAGGCGGCGGTGTTATTGAGGCGGCGGGCGAGCGGGAGCGTGGTGGCGCCGCGCGCTTTGCCGGACCATTTCTCGAGGACGGCGTTGCGGTGCGGGACGGAGGCGGCTTCTTGGGATTGCATGTGCGTCCATAGCGAGGAGGTGGGGGTGGAGGGCATGAAAGAGGGGCGTTTGCGCTTCTGGCCGGTGGAGGTGGGGGTCAGGCTTTCGCGGAGGGAGGTCAGGGAGGACCAGAGCGTGAAGGCCGCGGTTTGGGCGGCGCGTATGGCCTCCTCTGCGGTGTTGGAGGAGGAGAGCTCGGTGGGTTCTTCGTTCACGGCTGGGAAGGTATTTGTTGCGATCAGAGCTTTTTGAAGGCGTATGCGCGTGTTGAGGAGCGAGTCGAAGGTTGTGCGCTGCGTCTTGACTGCGCGACCTTTCTCTGCGTCTGCTTTAGCCGCTTGGGAGATGGCTGCTGCGACTGTCTTTTGCTCTTCGGCCATGATGCGACGTAGTTCGGCCCGGTCGTCCTTTTGCGTGCCATCGTCTTGGTCGTCCTCTTCCTCGTCGCTCAGGTCCGTGGCTGAGCTCCCGTCTTCCTCCTCAGGCCCATCACCGTCGTCCATGTCGGATTGTTCATCATGCTCACTCTCCCCAACCGCGTTCGCCCCATGACTCGCGTGTCCGTTCGCTGCTGGCGGAGGCAGTTCATCCTCCTCGCTAGTCTCGTTTTCGAAACCTCTGCTGAATGGGTCGTCCTCGTCCTCATCATCCTGAACAGCATGTCGACTGATGCGCGAACCTTCGTACTGCGGTCCCAGAAGTACCGTGTCCCGCTTTCGCAGCGTGCTCTTTCCAACGTCCACGTAATGTTCCCTCCCATCCAAGCCGTTGGCCTCTCCGTCGGACGCCGACTCTTCGCTGTCGCTTTGGGGCTCGCCATGCTCTTCCGGATCGAAGTCTGCGTCTCTGATTTAGTATACTAGCGATAACCAAGACCGCAGTTGCCATACCTTTCGGTGCAGGATCTTCTAGGTCTGCTATCTGCTCTGCAAGGGTTTTGGGTCTTCTCGGAGCCATGATCGTTTTGCATCACACTACTCTACGTTTCAAGAAATTTCGGAGCTCAGAAGTCGATCCGGGCAGACGTTGTTCCCATCCATTCTTCATCCTTCACATGCAACCGTCACACTAACCAAAAGAGATCTTCGGCTCGCCTCCGCCAACTCGATGATCTTGGAGCATCGCCAGACTGATGTTTCTCATATTGGTCCACATTTCAATTCCAGTTCGGAAGTATAACGCGTGAGAGAGTCGGACGTTTTTCACCATAGAATTTCAGGGATCCTGTGCCAACATCTCTAAATATCAATCTCGTATGGGCTGCTACTCCTGCTTCAGTGTCTCCTGTCTACTACCATGCCCAGCTTGCTGTAACTCAACTGGTCACCGCATCTCTTCCTGTCTTAGTCTCTTTGCTCTGCAGTTGATCGATACAATCGGCTGGCGAAACCGGAGCCAAAACTTCCTATACACTGGGGCGTTTCTGCGGAAGAGTACAAGTGCAGCCTGAACAGCTTTTTGCCAATGAAATTGGATTAGTGGACTGCTCCGTTTGTTTAGTACGTAGGAGAGACCAACATGGCATGCCTTACTTCACTGTACCGCGGTTCCATGCAGAGACGCCCGTTCTCAACTGTCAGGAATTTACAACATGACAATCCCCTAGTATGTTCTCTACTCTGTTCCCAGCACTATACAAGTCTAAGTTTAGCAGGGCATCCCGCGTAGTGGTGCACCTCCGAGCTTCCGAGATTTCATCGGAAAGAGAGGTCTGCCTGAGCAACGCAAGATCCGTGGGGTGAACAAGGTCATCGCAGTTTCGTCTGCAAAAGGTGGTGTGGGAAAGTCAACGATATCAGGTAAGCATTCTAGGAGTCTGTCCGGAATACATGTGTCTACCCAATCTGGGCTATTTGTTTTTTGGTGGACCTTCCACGCTTACCTATGGCACCCGACACTCCTCGAACTATTGTTGGCTAGAAGCTCTATCTACAACCATGAGCTAGAGCGTCTTCCCAACCCTCCACACAATCGTGATATGACTCGACTGTTTCTGATCCGTCAGGATTAAGTCGCCTGTAGCCACGTCACTAAGCGTGTTTAGCAAACCTCGCATTGTCGTTCGCCCGCCAAGGACTGCGCAGCGGCATCCTAGACACGGACATCTTCGGGCCCAGCATACCCGGCCTCTTCAACCTTTCGGGCGAGCCCAGACGCACGAAAAACGAACAGCTAATCCCTCTCTCGAACTACGGCGTCAAGTCAATGTCAATGGGCTACCTTGTTCCGGAAGCAGGCTCGATAGCGTGGCGCGGCTTGATGGTCACGAAAGCGATACAACAGCTCCTGCATGAAGTTGATTGGGGAGGCCTGGATATTCTGGTCCTGGACTTGCCGCCGGGGACGGGAGACGTGCAGTTGACTATCACTCAGCATGTGAAGCTGGATGGTGAGTTCTTGTGTGGATGGTCTTTCCTTCAGCACATGTGCTGATCCCGGGATCCGTATTGCAGGCGCAGTTGTGGTTTCTACGCCTGAAGACGCCGCTCTCAGAGTCGCCGTCCGTGGCATCACCCTGTTCAACAAGGTCGACGTACCCGTAAGACACTCTTCCCCATGCTTCTATCCCAACCGCTCCTTCCGTATCTCATTCCCTCCACTGACTCCCTCCACTTCCTCTACCACATGTTTTAATCTCACTTATCACCTTTCTCTCGGCAGGTTCTCGGCATGATACAGAACATGTCCGGTCCGGTCCACGGCCTCACCGGTGTTTCCGACTTCTGCGCCGCCCACAACATCACCCTTCTAGGCGACATCCCGCTACAAGCTCCATTCTCGCCGATGCAGGTCGCGGGAAGCCAACAGTGGTTGCGGAACCAGAGAGCGAGCCAGCCAGGGCGTTTCATCGGATCACAAGGACATTGGCGGGAATGTTGGACCTTCCGGTTAGTGGCAGTGGTGTTGAGGGTGCTTCGGCGCCAACAGCGCAAAGGTTGAGTGAGAAGGCTGGGAGGATAGAGAAATTGGAGCGAGAAGCGCGGGAACTGGAGGAGCTGCTGAGTGACAAGCGCAAGGAGATTGCGCAATTGAAGGAAGGTGACTGAGTTCCCCACACACTGGTCTACCTCTGCAGCTATGGAATGGATATACCACTTCGCGATTAGACGACAGCAGCAGAATAGATCTCGCATCTCCTGTGTGTTACTTGGATAGCTTAGGTCCTCCCGTGTTGCTGAGTAGTAGCTCTCCGCCATCAAGACGCTCGGTGCGACTGACTTCAATACAAGCGTGCCCACTACATACCCAGTAGACAGTGAGAGCCCACTTGACACTTTCCTTTCATTTAGATGGGTGATGATTGTATTAATACGAACTATTGGTGGCCGTACCTTAAAGCTGGTGTAGAGCAAAGAAACAGCTATCGTCCGTGCTGCACGACCGACGTCACGTCCTCGAATCGAAGTACCTTAGTACCTCATCTATATTCACAATTCCAGGGACAATCACAACACACTGCTCCGCCATTCTTCACGTTCGATCCAGTTTGCTATAATCCTCTCGCGCGTCCCCTCCACCCACGTCTTCATAATGTCCGGGCATCGAAGAGTAAAAGACATAGCCTACGATGATGAGGAGCTTGAAGACTACAGTGAAGATGAATACGACGACGAGGGCGAAGAAGGTCTGGACGGCTTCCATTCGATGGACAAACAAACAGGACACAGCTAATACGCGGTTTCTACAGAGTTGAGCCCCGACGATAAACGTACGATTCCTCCTGCTAAACGAATTCCACCGTTGTTTCCTCATACTACAAACGAACGATAGTAGGAGGCCTTGCTAACTACCAGGTAAATTTAGGACAGATGCGGGAAGGTACGACAAAGGTCAGGGACGCTCTAGGTCCGGGGTCTTCGGTATCGGACAAGGAGATACAAGATGCACTATGGCATTACTATTACGATGTTGCAAAGTCGGTCTCCTTTCTCAAGAGTAGGACTACACCTCACAAGACCGCAGTGAAGGTCAGGCGCTGATCAATGGTCAGACCTACGAGCACCGCCGACGGCGAAGAAGCAGAAGCAGCCGTCAAAGTTTGATCAAGCCAGCTCGGCGGCACAGGTCGATGCAAAAAAGACACTCGGTAGGTCTCGCAGTTCATTCATGTCTCTCCAAGGTCCAGCCCAGTGCTATAATCTTCTGGTCGCCTCTCAAGAGCCTGATGTCAGCAATGGTGTGTAATATCTTTTCACACCACTTAGCGAGAATCGCAGAGTTGACTGTTGTTGCAGACGAGACGTCCGCCTATCCTGTCCCTGAGCCTTTCCAAGACTTTAGTTTGCACTTGACTGCCACCGACTTCTTCAAGGATGTTTCCTGGGGCCACGTACCATCCCATCTTCGTAGCAAGATTACTGTAAGACCAGTACATCCTCGAGCCAGGCTTCTCGGTGGCTCGTCGTCTGGGGTTGGTAAGACTTCGAAACTCGCTGCTCTCGCTGCTGCTAGGAAGAAAAGGGAAGCGGAGCAGAAGGCCGCCGCAGAGCCTTCTACTGGCGAAGACGGGCCTAAATGGCAGCCCAGCGCTATATCGATCCTTGATCGTCTGAGTACCAAGCCAAGATCGTATGTAGCATGCAAAGAGAATGGTCAACCAAGCGCAGCTACAACCGGTATTCTTCCACCACAAGTACCACAGTCACGAACATATCCGATCCGCCGGAAAAAGAGTCCAAGCCCTGTGCGGCCCCCTATCGAAGAGCCGCTACCGGTCCAAGACACGAAGCCCGAAGAAGAGGCAAAGCTAGATCTACGAGCACCTCCATCAACTTTTGCAAGAGCCATTGTCGGCAAACAAACAAGAAGCTCACCCGAGTCTCTTATGCGACCTCAAGAGGATAGCGCTTTCAAACTGCTATACGCAGATAGTGGCTACGTGACTGACTTGAACCCCTTCGCAGGTCCAAGCCCTGACGACGTGGTCACGAACGCGCAGTCGAAAGGTTCGAGTCGTGCCTGACAGGAGTACTTCCGCAGTCTGATATTCCGCAGGTGCAAAGGGCAAGGCATCCGTCAGTATAGCGGATGGAGAGAAATCGACCAATGGCGTTGCGGATGCAGTATCATCTCTTAGCTTAGAGGAAGCAACAAATCAAAGGTACGAGCTTGATTCTGCCTCATTTTTCTTGCGTGGGAAGACTGCACTGTCAGCATGCGCCGAGGCGAGCCGTTCTCGACGCTCTTAATCGTTATTGTTGCTGCTTTTGAAGCAATGATTGAACCTCATGTTCCTTTCCAGAATGCAAGACTGACCATGCAGTTGTACAGGGTCAAGAGCAAAAACCTTAACGTTCTTGCAGAGTTTGAGAAATCGAAAAGGAAGGATGCTGCAAGCTTCGTTGTCATCGGTGAGACTCTTGCAAGGCTTTGTATGGTGCACTCTGACAAGTTACGCAGGCCACGTGGATCATGGCAAAAGTACACTCATGGGACGCCTGCTTTACGATCTCAAAGTCATAGATCAACGGTCGATAGACAAACTACGGAAAGAAGCCACCAACATCGGCAAATCATCCTTCGCCCTGGCTTGGGTCATGGATTCCACATCGGAGGAACGGGAGCGAGGTGTGACAGTCGACATTGCAACAAATTACTTCGAGACTGAGAAGACGAAGTTCACCATCCTGGACGCGCCTGGGCATCGAGATTTCATTCCAAACATGATCGCTGGCGCCAGTCAGGCTGATTTTGCGGTCCTCGTTATTGATGCGAGTACCAACAGTTTTGAGTCTGGTCTCAGAGGTCAGACGAAGGAACACGCCTTGCTGGTGAGGAGCATGGGTGTACAACGGCTCATCATTGCTGTGAACAAGATGGACCTGGCCGGGTGGAGCCAGGATCGCTTCATAGAGATAGAGCAGCAGATGTCTGCCTTCCTGACCTCTGCTGGGTTCCAAGCGAAAAACATCACGTTCATTCCCTGTGCCGGTTTGACAGGTGAGAACATCGTCAGGAAAGTTACGAAAGACAAAATGCCGTGGTATACGGGCCACACCCTAGTGGAAGAGCTCGAGGGATCCGAGCCGGCAAAGCGAGCCATCGAACAGCCCCTACGGCTCTCAATTGCCGACGTCTTCCGTGGCGGTATCACGAACCCACTCTCGGTTTCCGGCCGCGTCGACGCAGGAAGTCTGCAAGTGGGTGAGCAGATCATCGCGATGCCCAGCGGCGAAAAAGCGCACATCAAAGGCATCGAAGTGGACCAAGAGCCCGCCGAGTGGGCCGTAGCGGGCCAGATCGCAACACTGCACCTCACCGGCATCGACGAAGCGCACCTCCGCATCGGCGACATCATCTGCTCCTCGGCAAACCCGATCAAGAACACCAAGGCCTTCACGACCAAGCTCCTGGCGTTCGAGCACGTCATGCCGATGTACGTTGACGTGCATCGAGGCCGCTTGCACGTCCCCGGCAAGATCACGCAGATGCTGGCGGTGCTGGATAAGAGCAGTGGAGAGGTGACGAAGAAGAAGCCCAGGGTCGTGCAGCCGGGCAGTGTGGCGAGGGTCAGGGTCGAGCTGGAGACCGCGATTCCGTTGGAGGCGCCGGGGAGGATTGTGCTGAGGAATCAGGGGCAGACGGTCGCTGCGGGGCTGCTGGAGAGCGCGGAGTGAGAGGGCGGAGGTCGGCGGTGCGAGAAGCCACGCACTCCCGGGGAGCCCGGTTGCGCGGACGGCGCTGCGAGAGACAAGGCGTTGCGAAGTGGCTAGATCCGAATCAGCGTTCCATGGGCGACGAGCAACGTGAGCCCTTCTGTCCTCTACAGCTGGTTGACAGTACATGGAGAACCACGGAATCGTACCCGGCCTCCGCACACAGCCACAGCCCGAGAAAGATAGATTCACAGATACGAGACACGTTGTCGCAGAAGCCGAGCATACGTAAACAAGCGATTGACCACCACTGCTCCCCCCCGCTTCAATTCGGTACGGAGACGAAGGAATTCCCATCTCCCGAGCCGCCAGACCCTGGAACGCCGAGAACGCCACCATCAACCCACAACTCCGACCGTACGTAGAAAGTGAGTGAATCGTCCAAGCTGCGACGAAGCCGTTTGAACCCCTGGAAGAAAAGACCGAGTGAGCGCCCGAGTCTCGTCGAATTCGTCTCTGCCCTCTCCCTCTCCCTGTCCCTCTCCCTCTCCCGCTTCCTCTCCCTCCTCCC
>AYQD01000056.1:0-22588 GCA_000504465.1 Cryomyces antarcticus CCFEE 534 | reverse complement strand
CAAGCCCAGCGTCGCCGTTGCCATTGATGATGGTGTCAACCTCATCGTAAGACAGTTTGCCAGAACTTTTTATCACCGCTTTGCCAACCCAAGTCTCCTCGTTGAAGACATGCCCGGACTTTGGATCGACCTTGAAGACCACACTAACAGTGTAACGTTCTTCGCTTGGACTCAGGCAGCATATTTCAGCTGATAGCCGGGGCGGTAACATATTGACACTCCTGTTCATCAGGTAGACACCAGTACCACGCTTCCTGGCTTCGCGATCGACAAGAGAGTTCGCCTTGATGAAGTGAGCAACATCGGCCACATGCATACCTATCTCGACGTTGCCGTCCTCAAGAGTCTTGAAGTGGATGGCGTCGTCCAGTTCTTTGCTGCCGTTGGGGTCGATCGTGAAAGTGTTCTCCTCGCGGAAGTCACGGCGGCCTTCAAGCGCAGTCTCGCTGTCGTTTTCGACAGACCATTCTTCGAACCCAACGTTCTTCAGGACAGCTTCAGAAAACTCGTCCGGACCAAAGTTGTTATCACGGAGAAGAGCGTCGGTCTCGACTTTGAGATTGCCCATCTCGCCTAGCTGCTCGACGAGTGTGCCAAAGGGATGCAGCGAGGTGATCGGCCACCTCTTGATACAAGCAACGAATATGCGGTTGGCATAGCTCTGATGATTCTCAACGAAGTCACGAGGAGCTTGCTCGGTTGGAATGGCGATAAGCGGAACGCGTTTGTCGGTAGGCTTGAACCATACGATCTTGGGTTTGTCTGGTTGACGATCTTGCTGATAACGACCGTTGTTGCCCTCACGAGCCTGACGTTCGGCCTCCTGCTTCTCTTTTGTAGCTTGACTGCTTGGTCGCAGGAGTCCAAGAGTACCAGAAAACATTTGCCCAGCAACACGCTCAACAACTGCGACGACATGCCCTGCGTACAATGGCTTCTGCTCGTCATTGATCTCTTCTTCTTCCATTAGAAGTAAGCTCTGCCCTTCGACCTCAACGTCGTCGTTCTTCTTTTGAGTCGGTCGTTGTCTCAAGCTACCACGTCTTCGCAAGCCCCCAGCGTCCGCGCTAGTCTCCGGCTGAGTGGTTGCATCATTCACAGAAACAATGCTACCGTTCCTGGTATCTGTAATGTCCTTGCGCTTCTTCTTCTCCTCTTTCTCGCGCTTCTGACTCCAAACTTCATCGACATCGAGTAACTCAATGGCCACTAGATCGCCTTCAAGAGCACGATTTCTGTCTTTGCTGCCACAGATGAAGATATCGGCGTCGAGATCGGTCGTCGTGACATAGGCGTCGCTCCTGTTCTTCTTGTTGACTCGCAATATACCGGCAACAAGCTGACCATCACTGAGCAAAGCAGGGAGGGTGGCTTGGGGAAGGTAAGGGGTGAACAGTGTCTTACGCTGTTGCTGTTGTTGCGCCATGGACATCTGAGGTGCGTGCTGGCTTCCTTGCATGCCAGCCACCTGAGGCTGTAATCCGGCTGCTTGCAGTGCCTGCAACTGCGCTATTTGTAAGGGGTTGAGCCCTTGCCCTGAAAATATTTGTGGCTGCATGAGAACCTGACCTTGAGGCAGCTGAAGGAGCTGTGGCTGCCCAGGGTACTGAAAGTTGCCCAGAGAGCTAATAGAAGATTGGTTGATTGAACCTCTGGCACGATGACCAGGCTGGAAGGGCGCGGCGCCGGTGTGTTGGTTCATGTTAAAGCTGCCCATGTTTGCAGCTTGTTGATCTTGAAGAGGTTGCTGAGTGTTCTGCTGACGCCAGTTGCCGTCGAAATTCCTTGAACCCTGCCGGCCATGCCCTTGGCTTCCACGTCGCTGGAAGTCCGACTGACCACCCTGAGTATTGGCGCCAGCATCGTAAGTAGCCATCGGTGGCGGGAACTGAAATCCTCCGGGACCACCTCGTGTTTGGCCCATGTTGCGACCACCCCCAACAGCCATGCTTTGGCTGCGGCCATGGGCACCGCCACGAGGGCCAGTGCGAATAGCTGGGGTGGTGGGAGACAGGCTGCCCTCGGTGTTTCCAGGACTGACGGGGCGATTGGGACCCGCAGAAGTTGCACCACCAGCGCCTGGTATAGGGAACTGGAATCCAGATGTCTTGCGCTTCTGCTCTGCTAGTTCGGCAGCTTTCTTCGCTTCTGGTAGTGCAAGAGAATGACGTCGGGTATGTCCTGCACCAGCGCCGCCACCGCGTCCACCGCGGGGAGCCACATTCTCTCGATTTTGAGACCCTCCAAGGTTGACGTCGCCAAATACGGTACCGGACGCACCGGAGGATGGGGCGGGAGGTGGTCCCATGCCCATGTTGGGCATGGCAGACTGGTTGCGACGGTGAGAAGAAGCTTGAACCGGAGGGTTCATGGACATGCCCAAGTGCTGCTGAGGCATCTGTTGCGGTGGGAATTGGAAAGCGTGTGCGTGTGGGGACATGTTCGACATTTGTCCTGTAATGGGAGAGTAGCCCTGCTGTGGCAAGTGCTGTTGTGGTTGAATCATGCCCAGGTTGACATACTGCTGATGTGTAGCCGCAATTTGCTGTTGCTGTTGTTGAAGGACTTCAATTTGCTGAGCGATAGCGAGTTGCTCCACTGTAACAGGTTCGAATCAGCGAGCGCATAAAGGCGTGTGGACAGAGTAAGACCCGGTGCATTTCGATCTACTATAGCCATAGGGGAGGGACTTACTCATTAATGGTGTTAACTCGGACGGGCTTCGCCGATGTGCAATGTGAAGCCTGCGACCTGCCGGACCAGCAGGACCTTGATGACTTTGTTGATCCATGTTGTAACTTTTCACAAGCTCCAATGGGAGACTTGACTCTCAATCAAGGGAGAAGCGGCAGACTATTGTGAGAGATTGATCAGTGATCAGTGTTCCAAAACCGTTGTTTGTAACGGAGATGGTACGAAGACCGGAGCGAAGCCTGCACACAGTAAGAGGGATCAGTATAGGTATCTCAGATTCGTGGGAGTCGTTGCAAACTTACAAGCGCGTTGCTCTCTATGTAAGCAGAAAGCACCGTGCCGTATATATGCAGTGCAGGACGTGCACAGAATTCGATCAGAGAGCGAGCTGACACCGAGTCCAAGAATCGTCGATATTCGAGTTGCAACTCAGTGAAGCGGGAGGCTAAGGCAGCTACAGGCTTGATTGTGATACGTCTTCTCTAGAGTGACCGATGTGTGGATGGTTGTTGATAAGGATCGAGGTGTTGGCTTACGAGGGCCAAAGTCAAGGAGTGGGTGACGTTGTTTCCCAAGGCGGTAGTGGACGAGACGGGCAGTCTCAAAGAACGCGGACGGCCTGCTCTTCGTGCGGGAAGTAGCTGCAGGGGACGATCCGGAGGGAGAAGGGCGCTGGGAAGGGAAGCGCAATGGAAGTGAAAGCGGTGGTGGATGGAGGACGGAGAGATTCGAGGAACGACACACAGACCCCTTCGAGGACATGATGCTTTCTCCGCAACCGGCTTGTCAGCGTCCTCGAGAAGCCACGACCCCGAGAATGGCATCGACCCCAGCCACAGCGCTGCGACAGCCTTATAGCAGCGGCAGTCTATAAGGTACGTGCCAGTCCCTTGGCTACGAGGACCTGTTCGTGTATTGGGTTCACTTGGATCGTGTTGTCGCCCCAGACACATCACTCATCACTCACTCTGGTCATCACAAAGGTCGCCTCTAGCATACACTATGCCTACCTACCAGAGTGCATCCCCCTACACACGACGCTATTGCATGGCAGCCTTGAGATTGACCTCTAACCAGGCAACCGCTGCAACGATCACCGCTTCGACGGACCTCTCATACAATCTGCTACTCGGCTCTGAATGCTCGCACCTGCGATTGCTCTACGCGTACAAGAGTTGAGAGTTTCGATGTTCGGACAAAGAACTTGCATGCCACCTCCAGTTCCCTCGAGACTTTTACTCCCGCTAGGCTCCTTTCCTTCGGACCGGCCGCAAACGGTGAACAGCATTGTGTGCAACTCTCTCTTTACCATCACGAGATCGGGTGTGTATAGATCTACCGCCATGAGACAATGGAACCTACCTTAATTGAGATAGAAGGGCTCCGAGCGGAAGCCCGGACGCGGATCGCCCGGATCTACATGCGACGGGAAGCAGGGGTCCATGGCAGAAGTTCGGCGCTTGACTCAGTCCGCCTTCGAGCCAGACGGGACTTCACTAATGGATGCTAACAAGCCATGAGGCAGGGCTGGTCAGCTTTGTCTACCCCGATCTTGCTCAGTTCACCCTTCAGCGCACGGTGCTAGGTCACAGCCATACGAGTTTGACTCAATAGTCCTAAAACGTTTCCAAGGTACCCTGTCACGTCTACCAAACCTCAATGAACGCGTAACCGACACGTCCCCGCGTACCTCCATCTTCGATTTCCATCCGCCAAGTCCGCCCCAATATGAACTCATCACCGTGGAGACAAAGCCCATCCAGGCAGCTTCTTTCGGAAGGTCGGCGGCGGCCAAGCTATGGCAAAAATCCGAACTCACCACGCAGAGATCCAATTGATAGCCCATCTAGACGATCACTGGAGGATGCGTTCAGCCGCATCCTTGTCGTGTCTGATCGAAACTTCAAAGAAAAACTCGACCAAGGCGAAGCGGCGCAGAAAGAAGCGCATCTGCAAGCTTTGGCGCAAGCCGCTGCGGAGCACCACAAAGTGAGGCAAGGAGCCGAAAGAGCAGCCGAAAGATATCAGCTTGAGCTCGAGAAGGAACGCAAGAGACGAGAAGATGAGGAAAAGCGAGATTTGGACCGCATCAGGCAAGAGAAGGCAGACCTGGAGATATCGCAGCGGAGGCGGCAGATCGAGGAGATCAAGAAAGCAGAGGCGGAGCAGAGACGGCTCGCCAATGAGACAAAGCAATTGGCAGATGCAGAAGCGCAGTTACGTGCGCAGAAACAGAGAGATGAAGCAGAAGCTGCAAAGCGGAAAGAAAAGGAAGAATCTGACCGCAAAGCGCGGGAGGATGCTGCTGCGGTCGAGCAATCCAAAACATTGCAAAAACCGCACCATTCACCGGAGCCCAAGCTTGTAGCGCAGCAACCTCATACTTCTCAGTCGCCCTTTGCGCAAGCCTCGACGTCGAACGGAATGCCATCTACACCACAAGCTCAGGGCCCTAGGCAACCGTCGTCAGCAGCGCAACCACCGTCTCCTCTAGTTTCATCAATGACCGAGCGGGAAGCCACTCATCAGCGGTATCTCCACTTGCATCAACGGCTCAAGGAGGTGCGCAAATATGTGCTTGCCGAAATCAAGAAGGATCCAAACACCAAGGAGAGCGTGTCGTGGATGAGGCGGGATATTCGATCGAACATGGGCAAGCTGACTGGTGCCAAGGGCGCCAATACCATACCTGTGAATATTCTCCGTACACCCTGTCTAATGTTGAAGTGTCCGAAGTGTCTAACTCTGTCCGCTCTCAGCTGAGAGCAATCATTGCAATACTAGAAAAAGCCGCCAACGCCCCCAACCAGCCCATGGTCGACATGACACCCTTTTTCATCTCTGTCTCGCCTCCTCGAGAATCTGGCGCCTCAAACCTCGGACCCGGCATCCTGCTTTTCCTTCTCAACATCTTCGCCAAGTCCGTCGTCGCGCAATTTATGAGCGAAGCCGGCGTGAACACTAGCGCTGCAGACCCTATCGGCGTCGCCGCCGTCACCATCTTCGCCCAACCCGCGCTCAAGTGGCAGGCACGCACTCGCTGATCGACATCCTGCTAGCCAAGTTCCACTTCGTGTGCCCCGTGCTGTGGGGCATCTACGGCGATCAGACTAAACAGGGCGGCCGCAAGCGCATCGGCTGGGGAAAAATCGACGGCCAGTGGGTCAGCGAACAGCAGCACAACGACAATACGACCGGTCTTGCCGCCGGGTTTGCCGCCCTCGCACTCCGCGACTTCACAAAGTCGAAGAATGTAAACCCCTTCCCGAATTATCACTACTGGCACGCACTGGCGTGCATCGTCAACACGCCCCCGCTGGAAGCGCAACCAACGCATTCCGTGGCGCTCAAGGCGATGATTGAGGGGTACGTGCCTAGGTTTCTGCAGATGTATGGACAGGCGGGGCTGGTAGCGCTGAGGACGGCGTTGGTGGAGTTTCCGGCACGCGTGGAAGCTGCTAGGGCACAAAACTCGGGACCGGAGGGTGTTGGGAAGAAGGATGTGACCACTCAGGCGTTGATGGGCGTGAAGGAGCTCCTGAAGAGGGATCTGAACTCACCTTATAAGTTTTATGAGAGACGGGAGGGCAGTTGTGAATGTCAAGATATCGGGAATATATCGTGTGTTAGGGTTACGGCATCGGTCGTTGTTTGAGAGTTAAGCTCCGTCGGCCACCGACACACGGACAAGGGTCGTTTGAGTATCTACATGGTCGAGATTGAGTCTTGCCACTGTGACGGACCTGAGGCTCGAGGACATACAGTAACGCCGAAACAATGAGTTCACGTGACGCGGCAGCTAAGTACTGGCTTCCGCCGTGAGCTAAATGAATCTCCAATGCGACGCGACTAAAGGGCTGCCCTTGCTTGTTCAGTTACAAACCTCAAATCATCACCCTCGTTCAACCCGACCTTGGAGCATACATAGACTTGGCCTGTAGCTGCCGACAGACACTCTCTACTCTCTGGTTTAGTCTCCCGGAATATCCTCGTTGCGGACGCCCAGAGTTTCCCTTTCTGGTTGTGGTGTCCGGCCAGAACATAACCCGCGAGAACGCTCATCTGAAGGCCTTCCACGATGATCAACCCACCGCAAGCTTTCGTCTCGAGCTATGCGCCACGAATCCGCACGTATGCTAACTCACTGCTCACCCCGGTCATCCCACCTACAACGCAAATAGCGGCATCGCGCACGACAAAGCGAGGGACAACTGCTATCAACTATTCTGAAGAATTTGAGGACGAGGATTTGGACGATAGCGAGGGGCCCAGGAGGAGGCCTACGGGGCTGCGTAGTCTGAGAACAGAAGAGCAGAACGTGGACAAGAGCGAGAAACCAACTCCGCTGGGCAAAGAACTTTCCGCGCCGGTGGAGGTGCAACCAATTTGGAGAGAATGGATGGGGAAGCCAAAAAGAGGAATGTTAGTACTATGCGCTGATCAACGCGGACTTTGATGGACTTGGGACTGACGAGTATCAGAGTCGACAGAACGGAGAAACAACTACAGGTCCAGTGCGCACTACCGCTCACGCTGATTCCAATACGGATAGACCTCGACATGCCCTCCTTCCGACCCATGGCACCTCTACCGACACCTAACAACGCCCGGGACCTAGGCATTGATGAGACGTTGCCTGCCTACAAGCTTCCTGAAGCCACGCCCGCGTTTAGGTTGAAGGACACCTTCTTGTGGAACCTCCACGAAGCTCTCATGACTCCTGATCAATTTGCAAAGGTCTTCGTAGAAGAGCTCGACTTCCCGTTAGAGCGCAAGATCCCCTTGTGCATGCAGATTGCGGAGCAGATTCGAAAACAGCTCGAAGAGTACGCTGGTGTTGCTCTACATCCTCTCTTCCACTCCACAAACAGCGTAAGCGCGGACGGTGCACCCACTAAATCAGTCCTCCCAGCCCTGTCCCGCGACCAATCCTCTACCCCTCGGCCTGGTACGCCCTCGAACGGTCTCCTGGCTCCATTGAATGGCATAAAGGACATCTCTATGCCCCCGACCCCAGCTGCAAATCCTTCTGCCAGCATAACGGCCACAGCGCACCCTCTACCGCATTCCGACGACATCCACAACCCCGACGACACGTATCGCTGCGTCATCAACTTGTCCATCAATCTACTCAACCAACTCTACACCGACAAGTTCGAATGGTCACTCCTGCACCCAGTTGGCCTGGCAGAGGTCTTCGCGAAACAAACCTGCGCAGACCTAGGGCTGTTCGGCGAATGGCCGCCCGCCATGACGCACGCCATCTACGAAGCCGTCCTGCGGCTGAAGAAAGAAGCCTGCGAAAACGGCGGTCTGGTCGGCTACGGCGACATCGACAACGATGCTGCCGAGGGCGCCGAAGCCGGCTGGCGCTATGACCACGAGCACCTCGGCGACGAGTGGGAGCCGAAAGTGGAGACGTTGTCGAAGGAGGAAATCGACCGACGAGAAGGCGACCGCGAACGCCAAATCCGCCGCCTGCGCCGCGAAACGGCCCGCTTCTCCAGCACGGCGAACATGGCGGGTGGGATTCCGCAGCAGCAAGGCAACGACTACTTGAACGGCGTGCTGGACGGTCAGGACCAGCAGCTGGGCAGAGGTGAGCGGAGCAAGAAGAAACGACGCTTCAGGAGCTTGAGTCCTGCGGGCGGAGATACGCCAGATGCGACGCAGGGCTTCGGCGGCGCCAGTGGAGGACTGCAGGATCACGAGCGGCAGTTCTGGCGGTGCAGCCACTGCTGTGTGTGGGGCAGTGCCGTGTGGGCTGTCCGGGATGGCCCGCATGGTCCTAGGGTGAGTGGCTCCAACCTACAATGACAAATCTTCGCGGATTGGCGCGTGGCGCACGTATAGCTGACTGGGTTTGCGTGCAACAGTCGCTCTGCAACAACTGCGGCTTCCTCTACGAGCGCGACAGGAAGCTCCCGCCGTGGTCGAAAGACCTTTTCGCCGGCGACAGAGCGTTCGGTACCCGATAACACACATCAGCAAGATCCCTCGGAGAGCTTCGAGGCCTCCACTCGCAATCATCCTCTGCTAATAGTTAATCTCGGCCGCGAATCGACCATCATCCTCCATTCACAGTCATCCCGCTGCCCCCGCCCCTGAAAGCCCGCTGCATCCCTCCTGTCTGCCATGTCTGCATGTCTGCCGTGCGCCAGCCGCCCGTCTACGTATGGCCTTCTGGCTCGACGTAGTGGATCCGCTCTGACGAGGCAGCTGAGCGTGTCCATTGAGAGAGCTACGGCACGGGGGAACGCACGAAAGCACGCGCAGCATTCTAGAGATGGTAAAAATGTACAGCGGCAGTGCAGAAGCCCGGCTGCGCCGAGGCGCAATGGCATCGTTTGCACTTCGGAGCCCACCCGGAGCGCATGCAAGGCATGCCCCGGAGTCCTAGCTTGCATCTTCTCGTAAGCTCCCTGAAGTCGTCGCAGTTCCGGGCGCGGTAGATGGGGCGGCGTGGCGTGACGTGGCGTGGCGTGGCAGACAGCAACCCCCTCCACCGAGCGCAGGCAGCGTTGACGTGCCACTTCATCAACGCATGTCGACACGTCAGGAGCGCCGGTATAGAGCGGCAAGCATGTGTAGACGGATAGATGGAATTCTACGTTGTAGTGTGCCCGGACACGAGGCCAGAGCGCTCACAAGCCGTCCACTGTTGCTCTCAGTGGCTTCTGCAAGTAGCGAGAGTAGTCGAGGAGCCGGCACGGCCGCAACGCACTTCTCTGCCCCGAGTTCTTCCAGCCAGTCGGTATCCTGCTGTGTCGCTAAAGCCCACAAGCCCCAGCCCACTCCAACACGTAACCTCGCCCCGCACCGCCACACCACCACACCGCTACGTCCTTTGCTCCCTCGAGTCCTAGCCCATGACGAGCAGGACGCGAGTCCTGTGGATCGTCTCGTCGCATCAAGCGCCGTCCTGTGTCTAGTCAGCACGCGTCCCAGCGGGAGCGAGAGGCGGACTGGGGATTGGAGGGGTGAGGCAGAGGGCAAGGGACAGGGCTACGCACATCCGTGGCTTTGCGCTTCGTGCCTGCTGCGCCGGACGCACTGCGTACCGCTGCGGCGGGCGTTGCGTCGGCAGGACCGGGTGCGGAAGCGCCAGGGGTCGCGTCGGCGTGCGTCGCCCTCACGCTCTTCGCCGTCCTTTGCACCGCCGCCGCCGCCGCTTCTCCGATCTCCCTCCCCATCCTCGTCGGCGTCGGCGGCGTTGTGGTAGGGGGAGGTGCGATGGGCGTGGGGCCGTGCGGTCCTCTCACCACCATGACAGGCGCAGGCGCGAGCCTGTTTGCGTGCCCGACGATCTGGACGCCGCAGCGGACGACGAGGTTGACGTTTAGGCGCCTGCGTTTCGCGCCCTGCCCTGTCGAGCTGTCCGGCGCAGACGCCGCGCCGATGCCGCCGACGCTCGTCGTCGTGCCCGTGGAGGCGGCGGCTGCAGCTAGCAGTGGCGACGGAGACAGAGACGCCCACGTCGCTAGCAGCGCTGCTGCCACCCGGCCGGCTTCGGTGATGGTGCTGCTGTTCGCGCTGGGCGGCGTGTAGATGGTGTTGTGGCTGCCGTGGATGCGCGTCGTGGCGTCTATGGTGATGGTCGGCATCGCGTCTTCGTCGTCGTCGTCGTCGTCGTCGGAGGCGTGGCAGTTGCAGTTGCACTCGCATTCGCAGTCTGGAGAGGAGATTGCTTGAGACTGGGTGCTGTAGAGGGAGCTGTAGGCGGGAGGCGGGCCGGCGGGGTGTGCTTGTGCCTGGATGGTGTTTGTGGGGTTGGAGTGGAGCTTCGGGTGGTGGAGAGGGTCCATGGTTTTGTTGATGGTGGGGGGAGAGTTGGTGGAGTGGATGTGTGGGTGGTGGGCGGATGAGGTTGTGGTCGCTGCTCTCTATCTCTTTGCTTCGGGAAGCCTGAGTCCAATGGTAGAAGATGTGGTAGAAAGAGTCGTTTCGTTGCACTCGCAAAACTCAAGGAACAATAGGTGCAGATGGTATGGGAAAGACTGCTGTATAGAGGAATGATGGCTGGTGACTTACAATGAAGTGACACTGACGACGATAGGGAACGAGAATGAAAGACTTCAGAGATACGGGAGAGCACAGCATATATACCACTAGCACACCATAGCAGCTACAATAGTGCGTGCCAATCCAGAGCAGGACAAGCCAGAAGCCAGTCCCAAGCGGTCGGCATGTACACACGAGTCGTGTCTGAATACGAAGAGAAGCCTTCCTATTGTGACCATTCACAGGGAACATGCCATCCTATTGTCGAGCCACGGGAGAAAAAGCTATTGATGCACGTCGGCCGCTCGCACCCACGGCCCAGCCAAGCGCGACTAAGAGGGCAGAAACGCATGATCGACTAAGGGCGCTCCTGCAGCGCAGCGTCCAGACTGCTCGTTGCCAATTGTCACCGTCACTATTGTCGACGGGTGGGCGGACGGACGTCAGGGAGAAACACAACCCATCGTGCAATCATGCGTGTACCCGGGTGGTAAGGCTCTTGGCTGATGGCTGGCGGAGGCAAGCGTTTGTTGCGTCTTTCCTATTGTTGTCGTCAATAGAGAGTTTGGCTGGCTTGGGCCAGCGGGGTTTGCCGCTGATCATGCTTTCCTCTATTATACCCTACTGAGGTACCTCATCTGCTGCGCCAACACCCCTGGGCTCCAGCCTGCTGCTGCCCACGGCTGCTCTCAGAGGTGTGTGACTCGTCACAGCGATCAAATGTGTGCAGTCTGGACCTTCAATGAGCTCCTGGCCGACGTGCAAGGCATCTTGCCATGCCATTGACCCATCTCACGGCAGTGGTGGCAGATCTGGTCGACGGTCTTCGAGAAACGCTCGGTAACAGATCCGAGACAGATGCTTGTGCTGCCGAAGACTCCACCATTAGCAAGATAGCATGGAGTTATAAACGTTTTGTTATGTTCGATGATGTTGGGGCCGTAAGTGCCAAAAAAACAGTGTAGACCATTGGACTACTCTGCTGCAAACGCCTTATAAGCTACGATGACGAGTCTCCAGAACGCCGTCGCTCATACAAGCCCCGACCCAGCTCACCCCAAGACACTCACTATACCTCCTCAAAACTTCTGCCGTCCCAGCGTCGGCCGCCAATCCAACGGATGCGTCTCCGGTGTCGCATCCTCATCCTGCCTCCAAACCTTGATCGTCTTATCCGCCTCACCCGTGATCAACCTTAGACCAGTCAAATCAAACATGGAGCTCATAATGCCAGCTTCGGCGTCCAGACTGCCCGGTTGGGCGATGCTGTCGGTGTACTGGAAGCGGTGCCCCGTCTTCCAGTCCCAGAAGGCGACAGAGCCGTTGTCGGCGCCGGAAAAGAGGACGTTGTCTTCGTTGACGGCAAGGCTGTTGATGACGGCGTTGTGGCCCTCAAAGTTCTGCATGAACGCGCCTTCCGGGCACTTCCACTGCTTGATCGTGTTCGTGCTGCCCGTCGCGAACGTGAACTCTTTCGGGTGCACCGTCAGCGCGCGTACGCCCTTCTTGTGATGTGTGAGCACGCCCATCGTCTTGCCCGCGGCCAGGTCCCACAGCCGTACCGTGCTGTCGAGTGATGTTGAGATGACTTGTGGGTCCGCTTCTTGGCAGGCCACTGAGGATACGGTCGCCTTGTGCCCGGACAGGACGTGGATGTTGGCACGGGTTCGCATGTCCCATACGCGAACGACACCATCCCGACCGCCCGTGCAGAGTACGTCCAGGGTTGGGTGTAGGGCTAGGGTGTAGACGCCTGACAAGTGGCCGTGATAGTCGCGGATAACCTTGTTCGTCTCGAGATCCCAACATTTCACCTTCTTGTCTTCGGCGCAGCTGAACAGGTAAGGGTGACGGGGTGAGACGGCCAAGCCGCGGACGGTGGATATGTGGCCCGTCAGTGTGAGTTTGAGGGTTCCGGATGCGAGATCCCATATCTTTATCGTGCGGTCGCCTGCGCCCGATGCAAACCACTGATTCCCTGGCTCGATAGCTAATGCCCTCACCCAGCCCAAATGTCCTGATATCACTCTCATGAGTTTCCACGGAGCGTGCCAGTCGGGTTTCGTTTGCCGTACAGTATCTTTTCGCACAAGGCTTGAGGAAGGTAGATTTCGTTGCGGTGTAGGGCCATTTGCGTTGGGTGGAACGCTTGCGCCTGCACCCTTTGCGCGTACCGTGAGCGCTGTTGACCCAGCGCTTGTCCGGTCTGAAGACGATGCTGAGATTCCCTCGATCAACTTTGCAGTCTTCTCGTCTGATGGCCGCTCCTCCGCATCCTCCGCTCTCGCCTTCTTCCGCCTCGCGGCCGCAGCTGAAGCTGCACCCGCCTGTTTTGCAGCGAGCGCGGGCGGCAACTCCTTAACATCTTCGTATTCACTTCGTATCCGCGAGGACAGGTTTGCGCGGTCCGCGAGCTCTCTGGGCGAAGATGTGGACGGTGCGATCTTGAAGATCGTTTGCGGCGCGTTCTCGAGGGCTGTTGGAGAGGCAAAGTCGGCGGCAAAGACTTCACGCGTCCGCTTTACTGATGCGCGGAGGAGGGACTAGTGAGCTATGGGGTCAGTTGAAAATGCGCGCATGGAGAGCTGCTCTAGGTAGACAGACGTACAAGATGTAAGGAGGATACGGGCGGAGCGGTTGAGGCTACGTCTGCCATTGTTGACGACTAACGTGGTGTCGAGTCTGCCAGAATCTTGTGGTGTAACTCAGATGGCTGCGCATGTGTGAGTCCAGTGTATCAATCGTATTTGTACTGCACTTTGCTGAGTTCTGAAGTTCTGAAGTTCTGAAGTTCAAGCTCAGATAGTGCCAAGACTAATCAAACCCTGCAAACACAAATCTTCGGTTTCCTCATTCCCTCCAAGCCTTCTCTACCATCTCAGCCAGTTCCCCAAGACTCCCCACTCTCAGATGATAGCCCACGTCTTCATCACCCTTTGCTGCATCTCCCATAGCACCTTTTCTATCAACCCACACGCTGGTCAATTCGACCTTCTTGGCTGGAACGTGATCGTGATATAGACTCTGTGCAACGTGCAACAACTGCGCCTTTTCAACCTCAAAATCCTCCTTGACGTGCTCTAGCAGGTAGTGGAAGTTTCGAATGTCGGGCTTATAGCTACCAATGTCTTGAGCCGTGTAGATGGCATCGAAGTTGCATCCCGCCAGTGGTCCGTCCAGGGTGCGTTGGAAGCTCTCACGATCAACGTTCGACAGTGGAATGAGCTTGTAGTGCTTTCCCAGGCCCTGAATTGCTGCCACGGTGTCTGGGAAAGCAGGCCACTTGCCTACACTCTTGCCAAGGACCTCCGCCGCCTGTGCATCTTCGTCTGTGCCGAGCTTCTGCGCGAGGCGGGTGTAAGCTGTGGCGAGCACGTTGGCGTATAGCATCTCTGGGTGTTCTTGCTGTACTTCTCTCTCATATCGCTCGAATTGCTGGAGCAAGGCCTTGCGGTTCTGTGGAAGCTTAGAGCCGAGTGGAGATGAGTGCAAGGCGGTATAGATGCCAGTTTCCCAATCTATGAGGGTGCCGTAGAATGATGTGTAGATAATTTGTCTTGCTTACACCGGACGTAGTGATAGATTTGACAACCTGTTGATGGAGAATATAATCAAGTGGAGGACAGGCAAAAGACGAAGATACAGAATAGGAGAAACCGTGGACTGCAGTGACCTATACCACGACGTGGGCAAATTCTAACATGCATGACTGGCAAGTGCAGGGCGTGCCCCGGGAGCCACCGCATTCAAGGTGGTCACAGCGGTATTTGAATAGGTCAGCGGTGACTATGCTCGTCACCGAACGGCGTGGTAGACACAGAACTCATTTCAAAGTCTATCATTGTCTCATGGCCTTGACATGCAAGTTAACGACGGAGGCCAACACGAGGTTGACAGGGTTCTGTTGTCAACGGTACCATTGCAGCACAACCTCAGATCAAGCATGCTCGAGTTCAAATCTCAACTATCACGGCAGTTCCATGATCACAACGGTACTAAGTTAAACTTCCTCATACTCTGAGGTTCTCTAAAGCGCAAGTTGTAGAGGCACGCCGGCCCTAGTGAACCACATTAGCATGGACGCAATACCCAACGGCGCCCGGCAGAGACCCCCCAAGGACCCCGATGTTTTATTCTTTTCGCAGTGCGGAACGCTATCAGAAGGGTATAACCAAAGAAACAATTGAGAGCCGTGCACAGAGCAGACCGTGAATGCAGCATAGCGTAGAACTATAGGCTACACCACGCGCTGATAACGCATGCTGAGGCCACAGGCAATAACAAGAGGCAAAAGGGTGAAGACATGACACCGGGAGAGTCACAGCTTGCCTGACAAGAACGTTGGCTGAAGGTCATCGACCGCCGCTGACGCCGACCATGCTTGAAGCGTAAGGCGGTCTGTCATTTAGCGGAGAACTGACAGCACCAAACTCCTGTAATCCAAGTATGAGCATACGTGTGTACAAAGTAGGACAGACCTAACAGCAACTGACCTTTCGTCGTTTTTTCTTAGCGGCATTCGGCCGCATCGTGTCTTCGCCATTCGTAAGTGAGGATCGATCATTGTCGTCGTTGTAGCCTTCTGCATAGCCCTGGTAGCTGGATTCATCGTAGCGTCTCTTCGTGCCTTGTCGCGCTGGACGTGTCTGTTCCGTTCTTGGTGAAGCTGTACCTGCAATTCGTGTGACCGTCTGGGCCTGGCCAACTTCCTGACCTGGTTGTTGCATTGCCTTCTTTGCCATTGCTTGTATAGGTTTTGCCACGACGGCTTCGTCCAAACCTAAGACGTTCTTCCACTTGTTGCTTTCCTCCGGCGGTAATCTTCCAGGTGCCATTCGCACCGCACGATCAAGCTTCGCCTCAAGAGCTTCAGTCTGACCCTTCCCAATGTCTTTGCCGTGCACTTTCTGAGCATACCACTCTTCGTCAGGCCAGCCAAGAATATCAATAAGCTCCCCTTTCATCGGAACTGGCTTGTTCCTTCCCGCAAGACCCAAAGGTTTGATCTTTCCTTCGTAAGATTTTCTCAGCTTGTTGATCTTGTCGCCGATTATTGGATCTCTTCGAGCCACAGTGCTGGCTAGCTGACCCAGACCGTACAACGAGATGACATTTTGGAACGGGTGTGGTCGCGAGATAGGGTGAGCTATCAAGCAACCTTTGCGTTAACCAAGCATAGAGCAACAGAGGGATATGTTACAGGATGCTAGGGGTTGACAAAGGGAGCTTACTGTTTTCGCAGAGCTTGAACAGAGAACCCATACCACCCTTTAACCGATCTAGCAGTTGCGCTCTGCCTGTCAAAGGCGCTGCTGCTTCTCTGTCATGGTCGGACCGTCTGTGCTCGTCTGCGCCTGTCATCGTAATGTCTTCGCCAAGGTTTGTGTCAGGCCCGTCCTGCATATGTGTATCGTTGTCGCTGTCTTTGATGCAGGTAGCGTGTGTATAAGTAGCGCTGCTGACTGGGGTAGGAAGGTTGTTTGTGGTGGTCATGATCGGTTTTTGTGAGAATGGTACTGATGTGTTGGTGGACGACGGAGGGGTCGGGCTCCGGTGGCGTTGTGCGATGGTAGGAGAGCCATTCAGTGGACTGTTCGAAGAAGACATGCCCAAAGGCGATGTTGGCGTTTGGGGACACTGGACAAAAGTCTTTGTCTGTTCACCAGACTCTGCCAAGTGGTACGGGGGTGAGGCTGGTGAAAAAGATCCTGGCTGTCGCTGCGAAGACTGTCCCACGAAGGACATGAATGCGAGGGTCCTTTCAGGAGTGTCTTCGACGTGCTTGACGACCTTGGTCAACGAGAGGAGCTAGAGAGGGTTTGCTGCTGAAGTCCGTCCAGCCCCACCGCAGCGCTGTCTATGGTGGCGACGTTGCGACAAACTTCATCTGTGTCTGAGAAGTCGCAAGCGTCTTTGAAGAGGAATCCGTATGTATAAGTGCCAGAGGGTGGTGAGCTGAGTGGTTCCCGGTCGACGAGTGGTGTAGGTTGTTGTAAGAGTTGCCGTTCACTGCACGCCATGATAGTCGGCAAGGTCGATCTAACCCATTATGGAAATCATGGGCCAGACTCCAACCTCACACGGCTCCAAAGAAATCAATCAATCACTGCAACACCCTAAGAACACGGTCATTCCTGGATCCACGAAGTGGTTTGTTAGAGTGAGGTTCGTAAACAGCAATCGACACGGCTTTGGTTCACGACTCGAGAGGCGATTCGATCGAGAATGGAGGACGACTTTGGTGATGACGCAGACTTCGCTGCAGCGTTGGAAGCATCTGAACGTGCCATGGCACCGAAGCCTTCGGTTGCAGCACCGCCCAGAAGCGGAGGGAGTAATCCAGCTTCTGCTGCTCCCCGGGTCCAGCAGCCAAAGCCCCAAGCACTGCCTACTCGAGCCGGACCGAGCTCAATCCTAGTATCACCACGTCAAAAAGGTAATCCCATCTTGAACAATATACGGTCAATGCCATGGGAATATTCAGATATTCCGGCAGACTTCGTCCTCGGAAACACTACATGCGCACTGTTCCTGTCGCTGAAGTATCATCGTCTACATCCCGAGTACATCTATTCGCGCATTCGAGCGTTGGCTGGCAAGTACAATCTTCGCATTCTTCTCACCATGGTAGACATTCAGAATCATGAAGAGTCTCTCAAAGAACTGTCAAAAACGTCTCTCATCAACAACGTCACGGTCATACTCTGCTGGAGCGCACAAGAAGCTGGCCGATATCTGGAGCTGTACAAGTCTTATGAACACGCCGCTCCGACAAGCATCCGTGCTCACCAGTCCACAAGCTATTCTGACAAGCTAGTGGAGTTCATCACTGTACCAAGAAGTATCAACAAGACAGATGCTGTGGGCTTGGTGTCAAATTTCGGCAGCGTGCGCACCGCAATCAATGCAAAACCGGAAGAAGTGGCATTGGTGGCTGGATGGGGCGAGAAGAAAGTGCAGCGCTGGTGCCAAACAGTGCATGAGCCATTCCGAGTCAAGAAGGCGGCAAAGAGAGGCATCACTCGTGAGAACAGCAGAGCTGCTCTTTCAAAGGATATCTCAAGTGCAGGTATCGAAGCAGATCAGCGTGTAGCGGCTAGGTTGGGCATTGGAGCACCGTTGCCGGTCGGCGTGAGTCCCAGCAGGCAGACCGCATCAGCCGGTGCCACTCAAGATGCTGACAGAAGACCTTCGACTCGATTAGCGGAGCATATACCCACATGGGAACCAGGTGAAGACGAAGAGGAGGCAATGCTCGAAGCTGCACGGATAGATGTACCCGAGGTGCAATCCAAGCTAAACGACAACGCGCTCTCCCGAACTCGCAAAGCTCCAGAGGATGAGCCAAGCAAAGGTGTTATGGCAGCATTGGCGAAATTGCGGAAACAGGGTTGATCTGCTAGGATGTTTCTATCCGACGCATATTCTTCGAAGGTTTTTGTGAGAGTATTTGCAGAATCTCCAAGGTTAATCGAGGCACCCGCAACAACCCAATCTGAGCGGTTTTTGGCACCGGAGCTTGCACCCTGTCGCTGCTGAGCTCATGAGCATGCGGATACCGCTTCTGATAGGAACTGATGAGGCTGGCAAAGCGAAGCTCTCAGACATGGTTTACCTTAGCATCCCTCATGGCTGCTGACTTGTGAGGGGGCAAAATCACCCTGCCAAAGGCCTGGCCGAGACAAAGCTACTCTGAAATGTGGATGCCTTCGCTCCGAGCGTATACAATAGTCCGAGTTGCCCGAAGGCAACGCCGCATACCTGTCGTAACCATCACGACCAATCGAGTGTCGCCACAAGCTTACGCGCTTCCTCCGCCAGAAGTAAACAAAGAGGCTCACGGTTGTCATGAGCTATGCCACGAAGTCCGCGAAGTCGCATCTCGATCATTCGCGGCGACGCATGCCAAAGACGTTGCCGAGCATCCATCCCATCGATGAGAGCTACCAAGAACCTACTCTTGTTTGCCGTGCCCAGAACTTCCGCCTTCACGACCTTCTTCGCAAGTCGACGCCATTCCTGCGCTTCCAGCTCCAGACTGAATGCTCCCGGACAGCCCACTTCACCAGCGTGCAGGTGGAAAGTTTCTGCCGTCACATCGCCCATCTGGAAACGCTTCGTTCTGCTGGTCGCCTCGTCGGTGACGTCTTCGGCTTCCATAGCTTGCAAGAGTTTGCTGAATTGTTCAGCGATGCACATGAGCAGCGTTTGCGAAGCTAGACAATCCTTTCGCAGGAGAGTCAAAAGTGAAGGCCGGTGTCTGTATCTCTGCTAGATCCCTTTGTTCAGATATGGAGGGACTGGTGTCATTCTGTCTCCTCTTCTTTGGTCGACCCGTTGGCTTCTGCGTCGAGAAGCTGCATTCTATGTTTTCTCCTGTACATCTAGCACAATTTGTATCAGAAGCCTCGCGCCAGCATTTCAGCTTCCTAGACCCTGATATCCTAACGGATCAGTCTAGGCTAGGTGAGAGGTCAGGGCTCAGACGACACAGTCATGTCATACTGCATTCATCGCACGAAGCGTGTTTACGATTCATCATTAGCACGTTGACGTGGATCTTCCTCGACAAATATTCGAATGTATGAACCTTGGTGGAACGACAGTCAGCCGTTGACTGTCTGTACATTAATTACCTGTAATCTGGGGCTCGACTAGCGTCGCTGACATAAGGCAATTGGCCGAGCCGAGACGATCTCTGTAAACTCCGACCTCCGACCTCCAACCAAAAAAGTTCCAGAGTGGAACACTTCGAAGGCATCTGCGACTTCAGGGTTTCTGGTGAAGCATGACTCCCCAAACACAAGGACGAAAGCGCAAAGCTGTAACTCGAGATGTGCCAGAGCCTGAAGAACACCAATTAGATGACGGATTACAAAACGGACTTGACGGGATACTATCACATAGTGAGGATGAGTCAGAAGAAAGTGCGAGGGGCGACGACAGTGACTTGGAGGACGAAAACGATGAGGAAGGGGAAGAGGAAGTAGAAGACGAAGAGGAGCTAGACAGCGATGAGATTCCTTCGGCAGATGAGGAGGAAAATATTCGGAACCAGATCAGAGATCTCAAAACCACCGGCGGCATCAACAGGTCTGCCTCAACCAAGAAGCTGAACGATGTACTACGAAAGGTCAATGGCAATGCCACATATACCGTTGATCGGGATGGTCTTGCAGACCTGAGCTTGGAGGAAGAGCCGGACAGTTCAGAGGAGCTCGGATCGAAGTACACAGTCACTCAGGATGCTAATGGCAACCCGCGCTTCGTGTATAAGGATATCGACCCTGTGTACGATTCGGACGATTCTGATGCGCCTACACATGCGAACACCATCGGCAATATCCCACTCTCCTTCTACGACTCGTACCCGCACATCGGCTACGACATCAACGGCAAGAAGATCAGCCGACCTGCAAAGGGCGAGGCTTTAGATACGTTGCTGGACAGTATAGAGATACCCAAAGGATGGACTGGACTTACAGACCCGGCGACGGGCAAGCCATTGGAGCTAAGCAGGGAAGAGTTGGAGGTGTTGAAGAAGATAACGCGGAATGAGGTGCCGGAGGAGGGTTACGATCCTTATCCGGACATGGTTGAGTACTTCACAGGCATAGAGGAGGTGATGCCGTTGAGTGCAGCTCCAGAACCGAAGAGGAGGTTCATACCCTCGAAGCATGAGGCCAAGCGAGTCATGAAGATTGTAAAGGCTATAAGAGAGGGCCGGATAAAGCCTTACAAACCACCATCGGAGGAAGGAGAGGAGAACCCTGATGTCAAGCGATATGATATATGGGCCGATGAAGCTCCGAGGCCAGATCATCCCATGAAAATCCCTGCTCCGAAGCTGCCACCTCCTGGATACGAGGAGAGTTACCACCCACCACCGGAGTATTTGCCGGATAAGGAGGAAAAGACTGCGTGGCAGCAGGCGGACGAAGAAGACCGAGAGAAGGAGTACCTGCCTACGGACCACGATGCATTGCGTAAAGTGCCCGGCTACGATAAATTTGTGAAGGAGAAGTTCGAGAGATGTCTAGATCTATATCTCGCGCCTCGAGTGCGGAGAAGCAAGCTGTACATCGATCCCGAGTCTTTGCTGCCGAAACTCCCAAGCCCAGACGAGCTGAGACCCTTTCCCACAACCTGTGCTACAATGTACAGCGGCCATGAAGGTCGCGTCAGAAGTCTTGCAATCGACCCGTCCGGCAAGTACTTAGCAAGTGGCGGCGATGACGGCACAGTACGCGTCTGGGAGCTTCTAACAGGCCGCCAGCTATGGAGCGTCAAACTCGACGCCCAAGAAGCCGTCGACGTAGTGCGCTGGCGACCTGGCCTTGACGCCTTCATCCTCTCCGCAACAGCAGGTGAAAGCATCTACCTCGTCATTCCCCTCGCTCTCCTCATCACTCCCGAACTCGAACAAAGTAGCCGCGACGTCCTTGACGCCGGCTTCGGCTACGCAGCCTCCAACCCCTCTAGCTCAACCTCTTCCACCCTCACCGCCGTCGGCACCAAGAAAGAACCACCGGCCAAATGGGCCCGCCCCGGCGCCCGCCTCGAAGCTCAAGGCGTCTTCCTCAAAGCGACCGTCCGCTCGGCCATCAAAGTCCTCGCCTGGCACCGGCGCGGCGACTACTTCACCACCGTGTCTCCCCGCGGCCAGTCCTCCGCCATCGCCATCCACACGCTCTCCAAACACCTGACACAGCTCCCCTTCCGCCGCCTGAAAGGCCTCCCGCAGGCCGCGCTCTTCCATCCGTCGAAGCCCGTCTTCTTCGTCGCTACGCAGCGCGCCGTGCGCAGCTACGACCTCGCCAAGCAGGAATTGCTCAAGATCCTGCAGCCGGGCGCGCGCTGGATCTCGTCGCTGGACATGCACCCGGGCGGCGACAACCTGCTCGTCGGCTCCTACGACCGCCGCCTGCTGTGGCACGACCTCGACCTGTCGGCTCTGCCCTACAAGACGCTGCGCTACCACCGCAAGGCCATCCGCGCCGTCCGCTTCCACCAGGGCGGCCTGCCGCTGTTTGCCGACGCGAGCGATGACGGCACCGTGCAGGTGTTCCACGGCAAGGTCGTCGGGGATCTCATGGAGAATGCGACGATTGTCCCGCTGAAGGTGCTGAGGGGCCACAGGGTCGACGCGGGCGGGTTGGGCGTGCTGGGGCTGGATTGGCACCCCAAGGAGCCGTGGTGCGTTAGTGCGGGCGCGGATGGGGTGTGCAGGCTTTGGTGCTGAGCGCGTCGTCGTGAAGGGCTGCACAGAACGATCGTGATGTCGCTGTTGTGGCATTCTTGTACACCGTCCCGTCGTTTAGTAAAGTCGTATGGCATGGAGAATCTGTATATGGAAGGCACAAGCTAGAGAAGAGCCTCGCCGGTTTGCACGACTCGAGCTAACAGCTCGTCATGGAATACAACAGAGCGAGAAGCGAGGCTGCAACAGTGCTGGGTAACCGGTCCCTGCTGCGGTGCTCGGGCCGAGTCCCCACTCGAGTCTACGTGAGTCCCGTTGCTTGTATGGAGGGGGCTCGTAATTCGACACGTCCCAGGACCTCAGCCACGCTACACGAACACCAACGACTCTGTTGGGTCTACTTCGAGCGTGATCCGCGAAGCCTCAAACCCACGAACCCTACCCTCCGAATCCCAGCCCCGCAGACTCCCCGTCCGCCGCCAACGCACCCCCTGACGTCCTCCTCCGCAACCCCCAACCGCACCCTCCCCACCCGTTCGCCCCTCCTCGCCTCGAGCCCCACAATCCCCGCCTCGGCCAGCAGCACCGCCGCACCGCCCATCCCCAGCACGCGCGCTGCCTTCCCTCCCACCCCCTTGTCCCCCCGCCGGCCGACCCCTCTTCGCAGGCGTCCCAACCACGCACCCATCGCCC